>OMNZ01080114.1:0-10083 GCA_900303255.1 Lesueurigobius sanzi
TGGACCATCGTTAAGTACTTTACCTTTAGCATTAAGAGAGGAGGGGCTCAGAGGCTGACTCCTCCTGCTGGTTCACTAGCTTTATAAACCCACTTCGTGCTCCAGGCCTTCAGTAGCTGATGACGATCTTTGGAGTAAGATCGAAACGTCCTACATCTCAACTACAGAGTACAGATGAAGACTGAAGAATTTTTGCCTACGAAAGTTTAAAGAAGAAAAAATAATGACAATAAAATAATTCCATATGTGTTCATGAATAAATTGAATGCCTCCAGTACCAATACGCATATTAAAAATATCAAATCAGAGAAAACTAGGTACATTTTTAGCCAAATCTTATGTATAATTATGTTAACAACACATTTTCTCCAACAGCCAGAGATCTACCACTCCCCACACTGGGGTAAACAATTAGCTTTGATTTAAACCTGAGGCTTGTAGTGCCCAGAGTTTCTGTCCACACTATGAGACAGAACGGCTCAGAACTGATCCAAATATTGGATTATTGGCTTTAAAAATGTGGAGGGCAGTTTGGGGGTTTTGAACAATGACGCAATTATACCAGGAAGTAGAACACAAAGTGCTACAGTATAGAATAGAAGCTTTATTGTTGTTGCAACAAGTACAATGAAATATGTATTCCAAAACAAAACAAAAAAAGGCAATAAATTCTTAAAAATCATGCAAACACTCATCAGTTACATTATGCCTATGGTCGGTTACATTTGACAGTATTCAGTGGCAACTGCACTTGGATAAAAAGACCTGTACCTCCTGCCTGCAGTGTTGTTGGGACTAAGTAATCCAACTACTGATTACTCTTTCTAAAGTAATCTCATTACTTCTTTGATTACTTAATCTGATTACTAATTATTAGTTACTTTGGTTTAAAAAAAGGATCAAGCAAAAGCTGCTCAGAGCTTTGGAATAACCTTTGTTGAAGTAGTAAATCTTTCTTTGGCTGTAACTTGATTGAATAATGTTTACTGCTTAACACAAAATTACATCAAAAACTGTATATTTCATAAACAGCAGCTGCGTTTCACTTTTGAATCTTTTCAGCTCAAAATATTGCAAACAAAAGGTAATTGAATCATTACTTGATAAAGTAATTGTAATCTAATTACCAGTTTTGCAATTGTATTCCTGTTACATTACTCTGTTACTAAAAAGTTATCTAGTTACAGTAGTGGATTACTTAGTAGTCCATTACTCAGCAACACTGCCTGCCTGAAGGTAGTAATTGAAAGAGGGGGTGTTCTGGATGTGAGGTGGTTTGGGCCTTCTTGAGGCAACGTGAGCTGTATAGCTCTGTCAGAGAGAGGAGAGGGCAGCCAGTGATCTTCTGAGCAGTGTTAAAATGACTGTGACTTTATGAAACCATTTGTGAATTGATGAAAAACTTTTCATCAATAGTAGTTTTACATGTTTGTTGTTTGTTTGTTTTTATCTAATTCACAGTCCCTTTCATCATTTTTTTTTATTCCACCCTGCATAAGAATGTGGCTTGCCAAAATGTGTGACAACAGATTGAACCGCTACCATCCGATTTGTTGACACTGCAAGTAAAAAGGGGGAAATCCAAAATTAGATTACTGACATAACTATAAAGAAAAATGTTCTGATGTTTTCATATAAATGTAAGGTGAGGCACAGCAGGTTCATACAGTGGTCAATTTTGCACCTTTGCAGACGCTTCAAAACTTTAAAGCCTCTTTTCTCATAATTGCGTTTTCATTTCACTCTTGCAACGAAATCTCCACCTTAGTAGCACCCAAAACTCTGAGCTGCCAGTGATTCCTCGCAACCTCAAAAGCACAGGAGGAAGTAGAGCTTTCAGCAACCAACTTCCATTTTTCGTCAAATGGACTCCACTTTTAAGACCAGGCTCGACGTTTCTCTTCGAAATTGCCTGTGGTCGGGTGGGGTTGGCTACACGAGCGCCCGCGATATCTTCACGTCCACGGCTTCCGTAGACATTGGCAACATGAGTGAATGTGCAGTATTTACCTTTTTATTGTGTAAATTATGTGTATATTTTACCTTTTATCTGTTCTTTGCTGTTTCCACCGTGTCCCCCTTTCTCGCCCCTTCTTCAGGATAACCTGTCGACCGGGACATTCCCACTGTGGCGTCACATGAATGGATTTTTATATTTGCGAAGCCCTTTGAGGCAAATTTTGTTTGTGATACTGGACTATACAAAATAAATTTGATTTGATTTTAGGCACTATAACTGTTTTTTTCATAACAAACAAAGAAAGAGGGAACAAATAAATTAAATAGTAGGTTGTGGTCCAAACACATTCCTAACTTTCCTCAGACATTTCTAAAATCCCTTTTCTTCATAGAGATGAGTTTATAACCACTTTTCACAACTCGCAGGGTCACATATTATGGTCACTGTCACAGAAACACGACAAAAGTTGCCTGTAAACTCATAACATTTACAAAATTGCTTTATATTTAAATGCACAGTATTATTTCCACAAATGTTTTGACTTTACAATATACTAAAGCTCAGGGTCAAACACATTTCATTCCACTACTATGAAAAAAACAGGTGCCTTTAAGCAGGGGTCTGCAACCCTTTTCACTCTGTGAGCTTCAAAGACCCACACCTGCATTATCTATAGACCATTCATGTGACTTCCGCCAACCGAATGACAACGGCTGAGAAAGGTCTATAGGACGCCAAGATGATAATTCAACACAATAAAAGAAAATTACTGTAGTTTTCTGCTTTACACTGTACTTATATTCATTTAAATGTTTGGAGATGTTTTGTTCAGAACCAAAAATGCATCTAAAATTTGACTCATCAAGCTTGTGTAGAAATATAGAAAGCTTTTGGTGAACTTCTTGTTATAAAAGTGCTTAGTCATGTGACATGTCAGATTCCATGTGCAGTATCACCATGACAGGTGATAAATACTTGTCTCTCGCATGAACCTTCTGCAAGACGAAACATAGAACAAATCTAGTTTACTTTGAGAACAAATCTAGTTTACTCTGAGCTCATAGAGCTGTCAGAGTCTGGGCAATTCACAGTGGTTCTCAATGTATAAAAGCTTTAATAATTATTGGGATCTTTCTAGATTGTGCCTGATGTTTCTCTCGAGGGCTCCTCGTGACCACGCCCACAGTGACGTGTCCCGGTGATGTAATGGTGCGTCGGAACGTGTGGGCGGAGTGTGCGTGACACATCAAAACCATCCAAACTTGATAAAAAAACAACAGTGACAGACGCTCCTCGGCCGCTGGAGGACCGTGTTTCTCAGGGATCTATCACAGTCTGGTCCTAAAACAACTGGAATTAACGAAATAACCTGTTTTCATCGTGAACCACACAGCTGCATTTTGTCAGGAGATAACAAGCCGAAGACTAAAGGGATACTGGTGAGTAACGCTACACACACCGACAGCTAAGGCTAGCTCCGATACATTTGATCAACTGGGTTTAGACAAACAAAAGTTGTGTTATTAAAGAAATGGTGTTTAAAAGCCTAAAATGCATCCAAAACCACTGATTTATTCAGGACTTTTGTGAATTGCACTAAAATACAGCTCGACAGCCAACGAACTTAGCTTCAGCCAAAAGCTACCTAGCTTTTAGCCTTGTATTTTTATGGTGAAATATATTCCGTTACGTTAAATAGCGTTATATTCTGTTATTACAGTCTGTTACAATGACAGTTGTAAGGCTTTGTGATGCCTTCATCAGCACTGTGAGCTGGAGCCTGTTATGTAACTAAACAACTAATCTTTTACTGTTAGCATGGCCTGGCTAACAGGCTACAACAAACTCGACCAGATGACACCAGCTACAGTGATTTTGCAAGTCATCTGTCCCAACCCTTCTGACAAAGTAAACACAATACCGTAAACAGTTAGTTATATTGCAATGTTTCCTGCTGGGACATTCTGACTTCTGAGATCCACTGGAATGCAGAGATACTTCTGTGACTGTTCCCTGTGAAATCCTGTTGTTACAAAATGTCATTCTTTTATTAGATTATCTCATCCTCAAGAGTTCTTTTTAACCATGGAGTTTCCTGACCTGGGAGAGCACTGCTCAGAGAAATCCTGCAAACGTTTAGGTGTGTTCAGCTTAGTATCATAGCAAATACATTGAAGTTATTGTTTTGAAAGACGTAACAATATTTTTTTCTTCAGATTTTCTTCCCATGAAATGTGATGCGTGTCAAGAAATCTTCTGTAAAGACCACATTACCTATGCGAATCATAAATGCACTTCCTCCTACAAAAAGGTATTTATTCACCGTT
This sequence comes from Lesueurigobius sanzi, assembly GCA_900303255.1. Taxonomy (NCBI): domain Eukaryota; kingdom Metazoa; phylum Chordata; class Actinopteri; order Gobiiformes; family Gobiidae; genus Lesueurigobius; species Lesueurigobius sanzi. The sequence continues at coordinate 4,288 of OMNZ01080114.1, forward strand.
TGATAATGTTTCCTTTTGGCTTGAGAATGAATGGCTAATAATTACGTTTTTGCTGTAGGACGTCCAGGTGCCCGTGTGTCCATTGTGCAACATCCCCATTCCTGTGAAGAGAGGGGAGATGCCTGACATAAAAGTTGGTGAACATATTGACAGAGACTGCAAGTCTGATCCAGCACAAAGAAAACGAAAAGTAACAGTTTTGACCTAACAATTGTCGGTAAATTATACATAAATTACATTTCAAATATTTTTTCTCATATTTCAGATTTTTACAAATAAATGCTCTAAAGGTGGCTGTAAACAGAAGGAAATGATGCGAGTAACGTGTGAGCAATGTCATTTAAATTACTGTCTTAAACATCGCAATCCGTTAGACCATGAATGTAAGACGGACGGCAAACCTCTGTCTAAAACAGGGTATGTGTAGCCTCTTTGCCGAATTCTGTAATATTTGTTTTTAAGCATTGACTCACAGTACATTGTTAATTCCTTGCCAGACATGCTGCAGTCATGAGATCCAATGGTGGTTCTTCTACCTCTGCCTCTGGGTCTCGTTCGTCCACTTCAGCGAGCTCTAGACCTGTGTCAAACGGAGTGGGCACAAGTAGGAGCAGTACTAGTAGGTAAGCACGTTCAACATGGTCACAACTTTTTAACAATGTAAATGGGCATTAATCACTTCTATTCCTCACTTTTAGCACGACCCCAAGGATCCCAACGTCAGTTTCAGCACACAGCGCAATACCTCCTTCAGTGTCTTTCCAGGCCGGCCTGGTATAACTTTTTAAGTGACCACTGCAATGCTCTCCTGCGTGACGAAAGTTTAAATGTTCCCTCTCACTCTTGTTCATTGATTACAGACAGAAGAGCAGGCTTTACAAAGAGCCCTAGAGATGTCTTTAGCAGAGTCAAGACCGCCTGTCCAGCCCACTCTCAGGTACGTCATACAATGCTGTATAGAAATGTTAAATGTTATGGATGTACTCTACCCACTAAAGGGATAATATTAAGAGGAACATTGCTGCAAACTCCAATAGAAGTTATAAAGAGCTTATTGATCGCCTCCTCACTACTCTGTGCTACTGCATTAATGCAGTGCTGCTTGACTGCAGTATGTTGGGATTCTGCAGATAAGACATTTTACAAGGTAGGCTTTGTGTAAGCTTTATTTTTTAGAAGCCATTCACTTGAGTAGGGCATAATGCTTTAAGTCATGCACATGAAAAAGAATGTTAACTAACAACTCAAATTCCAATTAAAACATCATTTAAACCTCAAATAATCATCAGTGTTGATATTTTGTGAACTAGCCCTCCATCTGATCTCTGCAATTTTATTGTACCATTTTATAATGATAAATGATTTAACCTTTTTAAATCTGCAAAACGAATTATGTAAGTGTAAACCTATTTCTCTTGAAAAGTCTGTCTTGCTGTGGCTTTAGGACTGCTGTCTCTCCTGCTTCAGCTGCTGCTTTTCCTTTGTCCTCACTTCATACTGTACTTATGACAGGCAGAAGTTGTTATTATTAGGACATTTACATTACATTAGTGGCAGTATTTAACAGTGGTAGGCAAAGTTTATTACTTGAGTAAAAGTACAGATACTACTGGTTCTTTCAAAGTAAAAAGTACATTTCATTTTAAAGAGTGTTGTGAATCTTCAAAAACATGAATATACAATACTTCTGAAGATGTAATTGAGTCTTTTCCTCTTCAGTTCACTCTGGTTTTTAACTGGTTAAAACTGCTATATTGATACAAAATTAGTAAAGACTTGAGGGACGAACCATTGTATGGTTAGTGTCATTGAATTATACATCTGGACAGCGCCACCTTCTGTTCCAGAGTGGACATGATAATGATATTAAATCAGAAAACCACAACGTGACCAACTTGTCTAGTAACTTGTGTACATAACGAGAGCTTTTAACAAATGTAGTGGAGTAGAAAGTATTATATATGTTTGTCAAATGTAGTGGAGTAAAACTACCACTGGTATTTAAATCCCGTCTAACATTTAATTCAAAAATGAAGTACTCCCTACATGAGTTTGTTATCTCAGTTTCATCGATCTGGTGTTTTAAATAAAGACGGTCTGAAATAATTCACAAATGGAATATTTTCAATATTAGGCAGGCCATTAGTACTTGCATTAACATTATAATAGATTGAATCCGATGCTGTACGGTACACCATGCTGTAGTCCACAATGTATTGAACAAACTCTGAAAATTGCATTAATTTAGGTGAAATTACTGAGGATCTAGAGCTGCTCAAACTTTGGGATTTTACAGAAGCCATGATTTTGGCCTGACACCCCCCCCCTTTTTAAAAAATGAATCATTTTAGAAACCACAAACGCACTCAATATTGGGTATATCAACTACAATCAAGCCAAGTTAGGAGATGGTAAAGATGAATTTTATCTAAAAATGTGTTGCTTTCACATGGAATGACCCATAATTGCTACGGAAACGGTCCTCATAATTCATCACTCTGAAATGCCAGGATCGAGAAGTTACACTGCCCATACATTGATCTATAGAGGACATTTCTGAATCTGAATAGAAATGGGACCAGTTCAAATTTGAGTAGCAAATCAATGAACAACAATTCAAACGTGCCACTCCTTTTGCTGCCATTGCGCGCATAACCTCTTACATGCTACATCGATGGATCGTGTTTATTGTGTATTGAATAATGTGTGTCTTTAGCCCTCAGGAGCAGGAGGATCTGGCTCTGGCTCAGGCCCTCGCTGCCAGTGAAGAAGAGTATCGGCGTCAGCAGCAGAGACAACAGGTACCGGGACAGATTAGCCGTCAGTAGCATGCTAAAAGGCAACAAGCTAACACGTAGGTACACTGTTATAGAAATGCACCCTCTATTTCGATCAACTAACCCGTAACTGCTTTTTAGGCTTGTGTCGTGCAGGGGCGAGGCTAGGCCTTTTTAAATATTCAAGCACCCCTAAACATTTCATCCCTCAAAAAATATATATTATGTACAATATATTGCTTAATTTATTGATATAATTTAATTTTGTTGGTTGATTTTAGTCAAAGCAAATATGCTTATTTACTACTACAAAATAAACCTCACCCCTCTTTACTAAATGGTTCAGTCCATAGCGCTACTGCAGGTGCTGTAGCTCCGCCCCCTCTCCAGTAGGGCTGGGTACCGTTAAACGATACCAGTACGGTATCGAATGAAGGTACTACCGGTATCGAAAAATAAATTGGTACCGGAAACTGGTACCGAAAAAATATTTATCGTTAGAAAGCAAATTTCTCTTCCTGGTGGGTCTGAGACTGCAGTAAAGAAAGGGCTAAGGTGTTTCAGCTCAAATAAATGATAAAAACACTAAAAGAATATTTTATTGAATAAATGATCATTATTGTTCTGTTTTATGGTTCTACAACAAAACTAAAATCAAGCACGAGGATAAATTACTCGATTTGAGAATATTAGTCTTGTTTAGAGCAGTTTTGACTAGCACATTTACTACTGTCATCTAGATTATTTGGTTTATTTCATGACAATTTTTACTGATTCTAAGGTGATCTCACTTGAATTAGGTCAAAACAAGTGGTTAGAATTAGGTCAAATGAGCCACTAAAACAGCTCAAATTTAGATAAATAAGATGAATTTGGGTCATTTAACCTTCTAGATATTTACTTTTTGTGTAGATGACCAATAATTTAGTATAGGTATCGAAAAATGTATCGTTCAGGTATCGGTATCGTAAACCAAGTATCATTAAAGTACTAGTATCGAAAAAACATGAAAGGTACCCAGCCCTACTCTCCAGACTCTGTGCTCTCTCTTTCTCCCTGGATTAAACTGTGATGTTGGTTTCAACAGCTTATATGGAGAAAACCATGACTGTATGAACTGTGTAGAATCTTAAAAGACTCTCCTCTTCTTCTAAAGCTTTCAGACAGTGTTTATTTTTACATTCCGTCTCATATTCACGGACTTGGGTCACCTGCAGCTGATGGACAGACATGTCAGAGCATTCAATAGCGCGATTTAGCGGCAAAATCGCAACGCATTTCTCACTATATTCAAAGTAAATTAACAACATCATTGTATAAGCTCTAAAACAAGAGGCCACGAGTTTGGACAGAAGTTTCAGACTTTAGTTTCATGTAGAAGAGCCTTAATCTTGTCACATCCGAGTCAGAACCATTCAGTCATCACATAATCACACTGAAAATAGTCTTCAAATGGTCAAATCATAGCGATCCTCGGATAATTTCACACGTTAAAGTAGCCAGTGAATAAACCCTGCAAGAAGCCTATAGGCTTTATTTAGGCTTCTAGGATCGAAAGGACAGATTTTGTTTGTAACTAAATAAACTTAAACAACTACTACATTTTATATTAGTCTAGTTATTATAGTTTCATATAATAAATTATAGTCTTAATGTTTTCAACAACCCCCCCCCCCTAGAGTGCATTGCAAAGATGTGAGCGCCTGTTCCTAATTGACTTTATTTTGTTTTCAGGGTCGAGAGTCCAAACAGTCCAACTGCAGCCTCTCTTAGCACTGGGCCACCATTTTGTTTACACGCTCAAACCCACTAGATGCAGCACGTATGGGAGATCATTTAAAGATTGTTTTAATCAAAGATGAGAAGATGCAGAGTTCATCGCCTTTTACTATATAAGCACATATTTTCAACAATAATGATTTGCTTTATACATATTTTATATAAGCTGTTCAAAAATCCATTGTATTACCACATGATTGAAATAAATTATTTCCACAATGCACCCTGAACTTTCTCAGTCCTCTCTTGTTTGAAGAACTAACATTGGTGATTTGTTGATGAGAATTATGGCCTGATATTGGGGAATAATTGTTGAAATACAAAATATGCAAACAACTATCTCACTTGGAGTAAAAGTAGTGTTTGAAACGGCCCATTGATACTAGGGGCCTGACGTGGCTTAACACTACAGCCCGTGAATAAGGAAACTAAACTTTTAATAGACCTAACAACATATTTATTTCAGATTTTGGTTTGTGTACATTATATTACAAGCCTTATGTTTTGATGTACTAAACTTAATTTGGAAATAAATCAAGTCAATCAATATAGAGCAGAGGTGGGCAAACTATGGCACGGGGCCAAATGCAGCCCAATTCAACCCAGCCCGCAAAGCATTATCAAGCCCCATATGCATTGGTTAAAAAGGGTGAGCGCAATGTTTTCACTTGCATAAAGGAAGATAATTTATACCTGCTGCTATTTTGATGCTTTTGAAAATGTATTTAGGTCATCTACTTGAGAATTGACCTTGTTCTAAATACACACAACTGTACCGCAACGTGTCCGGCCCACCTGGCAGGTTCAAAAACCCAGTGTGGCCCTTGCATTGCAATGTTGTTTTAATGTACCTGATATAGAGCAATAATAATATATATTTGTTGCATTTAAAGGAATAGTTCACCGCTTTTACATACATACATATGTTATAACCTGGGCTTAGTTGAGGCTATGTGTGGCTGTGTGATCTGTGTGTGTGCCTTCATTGCCGTAAGACGGAGCAAAGGCGCTGTTAGCATTTTGCGCGACAAAGTAGTCCCATGGGACCAAGTTTTGGAGAAGTTAGAAGCCACAAATATCTTCCAAGTTTCCCCTATTTAAATATGGTTATGTCAGTAGTTACAGGTTCAAAGTACAGTTTCACAAAATTAAAACTGACAATTTTCTAAGCGGAAAAAACACGCACTATATTTTACGGCGGAATAATACCAAACTACTTGCGTCAGCGCAGTAAGAGATG
>OMNZ01080147.1:8537-23785 GCA_900303255.1 Lesueurigobius sanzi
TCTGTGTGGAGTTTCTCCCCGTGTCTGGATGGGTTTCCTCCAGGTGCTCCGGTTTCCCCCATCAACCAAAAACATGCACATTAGGTTAAATCCTCCAGCCAGTTGATTCTGACCATGAGCCTGGCTCCACATCTGGAGATGGGTCCCCGACTGCCCTCAACACGGCTGTCCACTGCTCCTGACGGATTGTCCCAGCGGCAGGGGTCCCCGTACCCCTGGTTGGGAAACACTGCCTTACAGTGTAGGCCTCTCACATATATGATGTATACAAGTTTGTGTCCTCTCATTTTCCAAGCCAAAAACACACATTTCTCGCCTAAAAGCATGAGGAAAAAACCCTCTTGATGAAACAAACAACTTGTCCATCCATCCATTTTCTTCCGCTTTGTCCGGGGTCGGGTCGCGGAGGCAACAACAAACAACTAGTTTATTCCATAATTCTGAAAATTTACATAGATTCACACTTGAAACGATAACAAGTATCACAGATCTGATTAAGTACAAAACTGATGGTCATTGAACATTCGTTGTACATTTGTTGTACATTCAGACCGTTATATAATGCCATTCAAGTCTGCCTCGTGGAGGCAAATGACAACCCTCAAAATTGTTTTTTAAATTGAATTCTGAAAAAAATCTGGGTGATATGTACACCAATACCCACAATATAAAACCATGGGAGGGTGACATTTCCAAAAAAAAACCTCTTTATGAGCCACCCTAGTTTTCAGTGTTCCCAAGTCTGCTGGAAAAACCTAGATTTTTCAAAATATATTTTGCAATCAGGGACTTTTTCATTTAAAAAGTCCTGCAAATAAAACTGGGCATCTAAATATTAAGGATTTTATATAAATTTCATGAGTTTACAGGCTACTTTTCTGGCATGTCTGTGACAGTGAACAAGAAAGTGACCCCGCTAGTTGTGAAAAGTTAAATTAATTTACTTGCTCCCACTTTCATTGTAATAAAAAATAAATCAGGTATAGTGCCTTTTAAGTTTTAATGTAAAACACTATGCATTTTTGTCCCTTTTCCACTCTCAAAATGTGTATTTACTCCTGAACACATGAGAACAGTTGGATCCATATTCCTCCGTGTTTTAAAGTGCATACCAGAGTGAAAAGACACTGCATCTACTCATAAAGTTTTTGGTTTGTTTTTGCTCAAGAACTGGCAGGCAAGACCCAGTTTTGAAATAAACTCATCCCTGTTAAAAAAAAAAAGAAAAAAGGGATGCTACACAACAAACAATGAAAGCACCAAAGTGAACAAACAAAAAAAAAAGGTATAGGGCCTTTAATTAGACTTTTCTTCTCCATTATCTCAGTCAAACACCACAGGCCCATGTAGATTTATGTGAAACCCAGCGATATTAAGGTCATATTTCAGACCTGGCATTACCTTCAGTTATGCAGGACCGTCTGGCGCAGCAGCAGAAAGCCATGGCTGAGGAGAAGTCGTACCTCAAAGAAATCATTTCCAGGATGGACACGCAGATCAATGAGCAGCAGAGACAGCTTGAGAAGGTCAGTGGTGGGAGAAAAAAATATACATGCAAGAATACCAACTATTTTTAGAAACGACTTTTCTGCAGCGGAATAACCGGCTGCACAGCGATAACAAGATCCTCGTGTAACGCTTTTTTCTTCTTTTTTTTTTACTTCCAACTGTCAGGAGCGTTGGAAAGCGACATCAGAGCAGGCAAAAGCCGAGTCGACACAAAGGGCCCTTGAAGAAGAGCGGCGTTCCCTGAGCATGCAGATGAATATGGAGAGAGAGGAGCTTGAGAGAGCAAAGGTGAACCATCACAGTTTACGTCTATTATGTATTGTTTGTGAAAAGTTGGTTGCAAATTTTGGAAGTTGCTGGTTGCGTTTGGACCAGTGTTTTCACAGTTATCCTGAAAAAGTAATCTGATGACTGATTTCTGATTACTCTTTTAAGAACTAACTTAGCTACTTTACTGATTACTTGATTTTAAAAGTAACTCAGATAGATTACAAGTTAGCAGCTGCCGACAACACCTCCACTGCATCAACAAATACAGTAAATGGGCCTGTGCGATATCTGATCTCTATGACAATCTGCTGTTTTGGGGGATTCTTTTCTCCACTCACTGCTTCTACTGTCCGGATTAAACCAGAACTAAACAAGGAGAAAACTAGGTCTAAACCAAGTCTAAAATCAGACAATATCACAGACTGAATCTGGATTAAACCGGGACTAAACCAAGAAGTAAACCGGACTAAAGCAGAAATCATGGTCTAAACCAGGACCAAACTAATAAGGACTAAACCAGGGAGAGAATGAAACGATGAGTACCCTGGACTAAACCAGGTCTAAACCCAAGGACTCAATCAGAAATAAACCAAGAGAAAACTGGGTCAGGTCTAAACCTGGGCAATATCATAGACTGAACCAGGATTAAACCAGGACTGAACTATGAGAGAAACAGGTAAAAACTCTATAAGGACTGAACCATGGACTAAAACAGGTCTTAACCAAGACTAAACCAGGACTAAATTCAAGAGGAAGCAGATGGTTTTAGTCACCTTTAAGAGAAAATTTACATGTGAATTGTGAGAAAATCTAAATTGTGATTTAAACTGAAGAAAATCGTGATAAGACAAATGGTTTTATACAATTACAAGTTAATTTTAAGTGGTGAGTTGTCGTCATGCTGAAAATGTGTCTTGTTGCATGTTATGACACTCCGCGAGATGCAAGAAGAAAGCAAATATATCTTTTTACTATGGAAAATTACAAAAATAGTAACTCACAGTGAATTGGTAACTTTGGTAACTTTACTATGACAGGCTTTATGCTGGTAGCAGAAAGTCAAATTTAATGCTTACTTTTACTCATATTAGAGCAACTAGTAACTAAGTATCTCGCTACTGGCATCACTACTTTGAACAATGTTATTAAATTGTTTCCTTGTCCTAAAACATGCCTGCTCTTACATAATTTGCTTCATTCAAACAGTTCTGAGTAATTCATCAATTTGGTTGTTTCTTCTTCTGCTGCTGAAGCACTCTGGTCTGTGTTTCCTGGATTTTATTGTGTCATTATTAATGTGGGAGTGGAGCAGATTAGGTAAAATAAAACAACAACAAAAACAAATCCTAGCTGTACATTTGGCAGGAGTGCACTCTGGGTTCTATCCTTTCAGAAAAGCCTGTCAGATGAATCTTCCACTTTCTTTGTCAATAAAATAAATATCTGGATGTGTCTTTGTGAAGCTGTTTGAAAAGATAAAAACATCAGACCCAATAATACTATATAAACACTATCCTACTCAGTTTTGTTCCAAATTTCATAACCTTGTTACAAGAAAATGTGTGCGTCATAGTCTTTGAAATGAAGTCGGGTTATATGAGTTTTTTCATTGATCTCATAAAGAATCATTATCAAGGGTCTGACATGCTGGTTTATTTAAAGCAGGGATCTCCAACCAGTAGCTCGGGAGCTACCAATATGCTCTCCAAAGGCTTTATGAGTCAAATTTTAGGTGCATTTTAAACATTTAGGTGAAGCAAAGCATAAGCGGAGACTATTTTCATTCGCTTTCATTTTGTTGAATTATCATCTTGACAGTCCTATAGACCTAGTTACATGTGTGTCTTTGAAGCATAAGTAGCTCACTGCTATTTTTGTTACGTAAAGGTAACTCACAGGGTAAAAATGGAGACCCATGATTTACAGGATAGACCCTTTCGCTGCTTACATCATCAGTGACATCAGCTGGAGGCAGAAAGTGAGCAAAAGAACTTTGATTAAACTAAAACTAGCGATTATATGTGTAAAACTACAACTAAAAAATATGGTCCTGTTGTGGCTTAACGTGCAAGAACAAGAGGAATGACATTTGAAACGATAAAATAAGGTTTTATCTGATATTTACAGTTAGTCATTTGTTTATCATTACTATGACTTACAGATTACAGCTACAATGGAAATAGATAGGGATCTAGCTTTCCGCCTCCTGCTCAGCCCCAAATGTTTACAAACAATGAAAGGGTCTATATCATTCCAAAGCCATCTTGGAAATTTTTTTTTTTTTTTACCAAGTTTGACCAAAAAAAAGAAATTTGACAATTTGTCCCAAAAAAATGTGGTTAATTCGCTTCTTAAACTTAGACTTAAACTTCATTGAAATGAGCCACACACAAAAACACAAATCCTTGCTTAACTGTACCTTTAGGTCAGTGTGAGCTTATTTATTTTCTTATTACCGACTATTTTCATAGTCCTGGCCGCTTGTTTCCCTCGTCAAATCTGGCAACCTTAAGGTGAATCCAGGAAAACATTCAAATATAGCTCCCTCATCCCTTTGATGTGTAACCTTTGTGTCTCAGAGTGCACTGCTGGAGGAGCAGAAGTCGGTGATGCAGCACTGTGCAGAGGAGCGGAGGAGACTGGCAGCGGAGTGGGCCAGCTTCCACACGCAGGAGAAGCAAAGACATGACAGGGCTGAGAGGGAAGTGAGCAGCCTGCTGGAGAAGAGGGAGGGCTCCATCATCAGTATGGTGCAGGTAGGATTCACATGTAAATGAGGTAGAGCTGAATTCTCAAACTTTTCACAGCCAAGACCACCAACAAAAATATCTGGCTTTCTGAGTACCACCAGATTCTATGATGTGTACTGCACTATGGTCAGCTATGTTGTTTTGAAATTATTATAAAGTTGGAGTGGAGATCTTAACCAGGTCTCAAATAGCATGGTGTGCTCAGACTTTCTTCTCGAAGGGGATGGCACTTAGTTGTTTGAGGGTGGCATGAGGACCAATTGAAAAGGCAACGCTTGAAATGTAACGTTCTGGAGATCTGGGGCCGTATTCCTAAAGATTCTGAGAATCCTCTCATAGAGCTCCTAATTTAACTCCGAGCAAGGAGTCTTAGCTTAGGAGTGATTCCAGAAACTTCTCAGAGAACTCTGAGCAAGGAATGAACTCGTATCTGTGAGGAGGTGTGGTTGACCCTGTTGATAGGTATGAGTCATTATTTCAAAAGCTGTGATTGGTTGATCCAAAAAGCTAGACAAAAAATATGCTTTTTGTGATAATGGGCAAAGGATGGTCCCTCAAATCGTCATAGAATCTAATCTTAAAAATATCAAATAAAAATAAAATAATGAATGTTAAATGAATAGTAAGCTATACTTAACTATAACTATAAATTATCCTATAAAATGTGTGAAAACTCAGGCCCACTGGCACAATATTAACATAGAGAGTTATATTTATTTGATTATATTAATTGCCTTGCTCGTCATTTTTGCACTTTCAACTTCTTCAACACTTATACTCACTTTGGTGTTAACAAGGGTAAAATCGCTCCGCTTTCATCAATATCTGTGATTGCTGAGTGGCCTAAAAGAAGCAGTGTTGGGTGGTTTTCAAATCTACCACAAACAAGTGAACAGCAATGGAGAAAAAAAGAAAAATGAAACCCACCTAGACAGCGGAACAGTTTGCTTCTGGCTCAATTGGTCAATGAAAAAGTGCCTCTTCTGTCTGCCATTTTTTCCTCTGTTTAGGGAACTCCTAAGCTGCTAAAAGTCCTCTTCCCATCTCACCTTAGGAGCTCTTTTAAGAGCTAGGATTCTTTAAGAATAGCTTTTTTTTCTCTGCTCTTCACTTTTAGGGGAAATTCTAAGAGAACATCATGATTCTAAGAATTTTCTTAGATTTTGGCCCCTAGGAGCAACTCTTTGCACTAAGAATCTTTAGGAATATGGCCCCTGGCATGTGTAGATTTGTATTTACGGCCAATTGATCGATTGACTTAAAGTCAGACTACAACTTCTTAGACACAACATAACACCACATGGCATTAACATTCCAAAGACTTATAGGTTGTGTTCACTAGGGATGCAACGACTCACTCGAGTCACGATTCGATACAATTTTCGATATGAAGGTCGCAATTTCGATTCGATTCAATACATTTAACGTGCTGAAGTAATTTTTTCAAATTAAATATTTTTTCCATTTTACTAACAAGCAAAAATAGCTCAACAAAATCACATGTTCTGCTGTATTGTATCAAAATACATTCTAGTGCAAAATATTCAAGTTTTTTCAGCAATTGTGCTGGATGTAGAGATATAATTTTTGTTTAGAGTTACAAAAGAGCTGTACTAATGTAGCACGCATTGCTCAAAGTGTTCTCCATTCATTTTTAGGAGCAGGCTGACCTGAAACTTCGCACGGCAGAGCTGAAACAAAAGGAGCTCGCCACAGCACAGGAGAGGGACAGTCTGGACCGACTGAGGGAAGAACTGGACAGAGAGAAGGAGAGAATCAATGCAACAGCTTTGAGACTGAGAACGAGAGCTCAAGAGGTGGAAGCATTTAGTCAGGTACAGACCCACCAACCTTTTAACGTGTACATTTTCAACTTTTAGTAATGTAAATATCTGTATGCGTCTTCTGAGTGAAGCTCGCTGCCGACAAGTTTGAAGAAGGGGAGCGGGCGCTGCACCAGGCAAAACTGGTGGAGGCGGAGCACGAGGCGAGACTCGGACAGATCCACTCTCAAACGGAAAAACTGAGACAACGCGAAGAGAGAATCTTCCAGGTGTGTGCCAGCCACGCTGCCTATACTTTCTTTGTGAGTTTGAGTGTGGAAAATTGTTTACTGACAGTTCATCAATTTCTCTGAAGTACATGATAAAACACCCCAAAAAAAAGAATGACGTGGATTGCAGGGTTTTTCAGAAGGCATCAAGTAATTCATGAATCAAAATTAAGGCTGTACATTAAAAAACATTAAATTAGATTCAAACTGGCTTTGGATCGGAATTTCTTACACAACAATGGCATTGCTACACTTTTTTAATGCATAAGTTTGTCAAACAGTTCCAAAACACATTCAGCTGCACGGAAGAAACCAGCAACAAGTTTTAAAAGATTTTAATATGCATCAGCCCAGTACAATAAAGGCTTTTTAGAAAATGTAAATAGAGAATTGTAATGCGAGAGGAGTGCCTTGGTTCTTCGTTTTTCTCTTACGTTTCTGTTCCCCAAACGCCAAAGAGCACCTTCCCCTAAAAACTACTTTTGTGGTACTGACTTCATGAGCAATTTCTGTCTATTTTCACATTCAGCTGCACTTTTGGCTGAATTAGCACACTATTTTTTGCTCAAAAGTTGCCCGATGCTTTCGAATATCAAAATTCAAATCTTAGGACATGAAATATGCACAGATTTCTTGCATTAATCCAGGGTTTATATTACCTGAAGGTCAGTGGGTCAGATCCCACCTCTTGTGCATATTGTTGTGTTCATAAGCAAGACTATGGTGGGGATCAGAGCAGTGGTTTCGCTAGGGATCATTTTTTTTCAGTCATTTTGAAGTACAGGGTTGTAAAAAATCTGTCATAAGCAATTTTTTTATCCTTCATTAATTAATCTCTCATTATATACCTATTATGTAGCTATGTAAGAAAACAGATTACAGGATAAATTATGCAAATCTATAACTGATTTGTGAGCAGAATCATGGAACATGAATTTGGAAACTACATTGTGTAGAAACTCGTGTGTAAAACTGAAAGGATAACGATGGCTTGATTTTTAATGCTTCAAAATGTTCTGCCCGAACTCAAAATATTCTGCCATTGACAGAATTTTCTGTTAATGTAACCTCTGGGTCAGAGGGGCCTCACTATCATCAGTCCCCTCCATAGCAGCTGTAGCCACATAGGTAACTTACTTTGGGCATCAAGAAAAGCATATGTATATTAGGAGCACCTTTCCTTGCTCCTTCCTTATTGAACTGATGAATTCAGATGCTCCTTGTCATGGCTGACGATGCACACCCGAGTCAACGAGGAGCTTCCTAAGCCTTTTCCCTTTTTAGATGCAACCTGTCAAATGAAAATATGCAGCCAAAGTACTCAAATTATATGATTAATTTGTGTTTCAGGAAAGAATGCAGATCAGTAATTTGCAAATGGAGCAGCCCGGCCGTGCTGTCCCTACCTTTCCCAGAGTTTCGACACCAGTGCCACCAGGTGCTTATTGTGCTAGATTGCATACCTAGTTTTTTCATTCAGTACAGTCTGCTCTATAAATGTCTGCTTTTGTGCCATTGCTTTTAATTGTAGATTTGACGCTACTAGTGCCAAGCCCAAAGCTGGCAACAGCCTTCAGTACTGTGCCAAATACAAGTGCCAACCCAGAGTCGATGGCTTTACAGGCGAGTTTGGCTCTGTGGAAGTACACCGCTAATAGGGTATGATTCATTCAATTCACTGTATTGTAATAAATGTAAGCGAAGATAATACTTTATTGATCTTACAATGGAGAAATTTGCTTGTTACAACAGGTCTTTAGTAAAAATAAAAAAAAACGGGGTTGCAGAAAGTCCAAAGCTGCGCAAAACATGTGTTGTGCATATTTGGGTCACAACAGTATTCTTGCGCCTCAATTTATCAGACTATATATAGTTCCGGGAATTCCTGTTAAGGCATACCGGACATTTTCCAAGTAGAAGTAATTTGGTTCTTTATGTGGAAATGCTGCATTAGTGATGTGACCGAATCTGCTCTTGAACGGCTCGAACTGGATCTCATTTGTGAAAAGAGCCAGATTTTTTTTTTTTCAGTCAATTTGATGTAGATATACCCTAAGTGGACTCAATCAGCACAACGCCAGAGGTGGTGACAGAAATTAAGGATTTTTGCACTAAAAACAAGACAGGTGTAGCCTTTTTACATTGACTGTGGCACAAAATTTGATTCATAAACATGTTTAAGGAATGAAACTCATTTGGTTTATCCCTGATCTAGTCCAGTTTTAGACACAATTTAGTAGTTTATCACTAATGTAGCCTGGTTTTAGACTTCGTTTAGCCAGTTTTAGTGTTGGTTTAGACTTGATTTTGTCCAGTTTTAGCCCTTTGTTAGTTTTAAGAAATGTACTGGACTAAAATCTGCTCATGTTGAGCTGGCGTCAAATATAGGAGCCGGTCTTTCAGAACAGCTCTTTGTGCAGTGAGCAGTCTTTGGGATCCGTTCATCCAATCACTGTGCATCATTGAATTTGTAGGCCACTTTTCTTGCATTTCTAACAGACTGAAAGTTGTGAAATGTGCCCATTTTTAGTGAGTAAAGTTCTGTTTTGACCACATCAGTTTACTCAGTCTAGTGCCTTTAATTTACCCATTTTGTTGAAAAATGCCCTTCTGTGTTCAGAACAATCTTTGAGCTCAACTTTCTGAACCCAACATTTGTCATTTCAGGACCGTGAATACCTCGAGGATGAAAAAATATTTTTGGAGAATCTACAGAAGAAGCCGTACAAATCAAACTTCATCGACTGACTGCCGTTTATTTTATATTTTATTTGATACTTGAAATCCTGTACAAATACACATTTGTTATATCGAGTCTTCGCTCATCTGTTCCACTCCAATTCACCTGTGCAGTCTTGGCCCTCATGGAAATCTAAAAACACAAAAGATAATTAGCACACACGCAAAAGGAATAAAATGGGTCAACATCCTAGACGTGTCATGCCTCAGGTTACCATATCTCCACATATTTGTTCAGACAGGGATAACTTTTATCATCACTGCACTTTAATAAGACGTCTAAAAACGGTAAAGCCAAATTACCTGCTGGGCTGCTTGCTCCTCTGCACGATCCCATCACCTGCGAATGAAAGCAGGGATTACCATCTTGCACATCAGCAGCAGTGGTTATAACACTACAGAAACTTTGTAACTTCTCAGAAAAGCTTCAACACCATCGTCAGTTATCGCATCAGACGGCACTTCCTATGCAGCAGTTTTCATCATTGATACGTCATTTTAAAACGTTTCAACAAGATGCATACCTTGTATCTGAAGCAATGACGCAATGGTGTCCAAGTGTGGCGTCTCCAGTCATCTCTTGAGCTGGGGGAGAAAAAAGTAATGCAATTTTAAACCTATTCACATAAACTTGCAAAATCCCTAACGGAGCCCTTCCTTAGCAATTCAGTGGTCAAAGATTTCAACACGAGGTTTCAGACAGGGATAACTAAACTCATCATGATTGCAGTTCTAGAAAAGCCAAGTCAAGCTTAAAGTGAGGTTTTACCTGGTACTTAAGTCCAGCATTCAGCATCAGTGGGTGTCCAAGCAGCAACCATCTATAAAACAGAAAAGAAAGGCGTCACAAGTAGGTTTAGGTGTAGCTTTAGGGTAAACGAAGCTGCAGCACGTGTTAATACTAGCATGTAGTGATGCTAACATGCTAACACCAAGTTAAAAGGCTTCATTCTCACTAAATCAATGAATGAAACTAATAAAACATGTTGTATCTCTTATAACCCTATAATACCTGGTCAGGGAGGTTTAAACGAATCCATGATGAGACCAATATGTCCTTGAATGCAAGTAGAAAATCTTCGGCTATTGCTGCAGCTCCGACCCATGCTGAAGAAAATGAGAGAAAGGAAGCTCTCGCGAGATGATTTTATGTAGTAGGACTTTGACGTCACATACCACGTGATCCATTGTTAACTCCGGTAGCTTCGATCCGTTCGATCAATCAGTTTAAATTCATGCTTTTACTCATCAGCAAATCCGAATAATTAACAAAAAAGGGGCGATTTTCTGTTACTTCAAATAAATAAATATGTTTATTTATTTATTTGTATATATATTTTTTTTTTGTACCTACGATTATTTGTATTTTGTTTTTCAATTTACTCACACATGTATTTGTGTATTTGTTTTTTGCATGCATTAGATTTTGAGGTTAATCATGGTGATTGTCTCTTTTGATTATTTGATATCACAGAAACTGAAAGATCGAATTTAAAAAGTTTGAAAAAACATTTACAAAAGTTAGTCTACTTTTAATAGCCTGATTCCCCCACAGTATGCGTATCACAAATTGTCTTGGTGTGGACTGAGGAGAATGCACTTTGCTCGCTCCCCCTCCAGCTCCACATCGCTGCCATTCCTCTTTCAGTCACTAGGGAGAGACAGTGGACTGGAGGCAGCCGTGAGCTACTACTTTCCCCGCCTGTCAAATCGTCCCAGAGCAGGCTCCGAGCTCCAGAGTCAGCTTGTGTGCACCTCCGTCCGCTCACCGGCCTGCGCCTCTGCGGGGCCGTCGCACCCTCGGGATGGAGAAGGAGGACGTCTCTGAGCCGGAGCCGTCCTGCTGCCTGCGGAACGGGGTGGCGAGCGTCTTTTACGGGGAGTTCACCGACTCTCAGAACGACGCTGTCCGCTTCTCGGTGAGCCTGTCCGAGAGCGCGCTGACCATCCAGACCATCTCCTCTTCCCCCGACCGCACTAAGGTGGTGTTTAACTTGACCGACTGTGTGGGCTGCCGCGCGTACCGAGGACCGGACAGAGGCGATGTTGGCGCGTACTTTACTGCCTATTTCTACCCGTTCAAGAGGCGGTGGATGAGCGCCGGAGTGGCACGCCAAAGAGTGGAGCAGTGTTTTCGGGTCGCTCTGGTTCAGGACCCCATCGCCAACCTCCAGGAGGCTGAGAGGTGGGCTGGGGCCATCAGAGACGCCTCAGCGCTGCAGGCTCCGAGGAGAGTGGGTAAGCAGTAAATGTTGCATTTTGCACAGGCAAAAGTGTCTTGCAACTTTATATCAAACAAGATGAGAAGTCCGACTGAACCTACACAGAAAGATATACGCCTTTTATATTGAACCTGCTGTTTACTTACCGCTGAATCTCAACTTCATGTTTATCTTCTTTAGATTGCAATTTCTGCTCTTGTGTTGCACAGTTTGAAAAGAAAAGTGATTAGCTGTGATTTTCGATTTATTTATTGTTTTTGCAAAGATATTGTTGCAATACTAAACAATTTAACAATCTTTTTAATTGTATCAACACAAGTCTAAAAAATACTGTTTCAAGACAGAACAAGGCTTTAATGGAGACAAATTATTTTTTGTTCTTAAAGTGTTAGCCTCAGTGACTGGATATATTGTGACTTATTGCAATATTGTGCAGTTGGGTAGTAACGGAATTCATTTCCTTATAGAATACTATTTTGAATACTCATTTTGGGTAACTGTATTTCGGTACAGTCCCTTTTTGAGGGTATTCAGAATACAGTTACCTTCCTAAATTCAAAGGAATACATTGTGATACTCAATCATTAAGTTTTAGCTTCATATTGCATGGCATCAAGAAGAAAAGGTCAAAACGACCAGAGAAAAGTTTAGTATCTGCTGTACCTCAGCAGGTGTGCATTTGTATTGTGTTTGTTTGCATTCATGACGCTGGTAAATAAGTTAATAACTGTGGGGCAACAAGTGTAGGCCACGTTTATAATTATTATACATACATGTATATAATGCTGCATTTATACATGTAAATATAATGCAAATGTGTTCTGTAACTAAATACAATTTCAAAGAATTCTCCCCAACTCTCGCCACTTAATATCCCAAGAGCAATAATATAATAATATTGCGCAGTAGGGCTGCACGATATTGAAAAAACCTGCGACCTGTGATACGGGCATGCAATATCGCGAGAACAATATTATTGCGATACTCAGATAAACCGTTCCATTCAATTCAGACACATGTAATATCTTTTACAGCAAATTGTGTCAGAAGAAGACTCCAAAAACACTAAAGCAGAACCAAACCAAGTCCAAAAAGTTAACTAAATCAGGAAAGTTATCACTAAAACTGAACTTCTGCACATTTATAAGTTCCATGCATGTTTGGTTTTAGAGAGTGTTGGCAAAAAATGTAAAAAATCTCTGTCAGACTTAAGTGAATTTTTGATGTTTTGTGGCTTCTTGCGATACGGATATTGCATCACCTAATATTGCGATACGATATTTTTTGCGATATATCTCTTGCAATCAAATCAATATCAAAATTGATGGTTGCAATTGACAATTTGGAAAGACTGCACTACAATAACCTGCAAACAACGAAATGTCTTGTCTTCTTGTGCTCTTATCATACATAAAACCTGTTCTCCTTTTAGTGTTTCCCAATTATTTTACAATTGGGCGTATTCAAATACCTCCTTGATATGTCTAAAATGCCAATAATCCAGTTCACAGTGCAAAAGTACATAAATCAACCAATGACAGGTAAGGAGGGGTACAGCCTATCAGACGCATCTCATCTCATTTGGCCAATATTTTGCCAAACCAAGCATGTCTTGCGGTTGAACTCTGCTGCCGCTCAGTCACCCCTCCTCGACAGAAACAGGTTCGTGGAGGATTCTATGTGCTCCGACTGCTCTCTGCCGCTAACCTGCTTTACCTGCTTTCGGAAGAGGACCCAGCCGCCTGTAGTAATTAGACGGCTCCTTCCACATTCATTCACTTAGCGCATGTGAGGAGTGAAACCCTCTCGGAGCCGCGCAGACACCACACTGTATCCTGTCTCCTTCCCCCTTTTTACAACCGGCCACTTAGGCAGTTATACTAGGTCCTCCGTTGGGCTATGGCTGCTTCATTATTCGTGCACCCGGCACCGGTAAATTACCCCCGAGAGTTTCATGTTGGCGTGCGGCGGAGATCACATCAAAACAAAGGCTGTTTTCAACCTAATTAGGCCCTTGTCAAGGCTCGCCCCCCCCCACCCTTTGTCGGAAATGTAGACAGCTTCTCTGTTCTGCCGCGTAACGAGATGATAATTTGGCATGTTTAGCATAAGCACAGTATGAGAAGTGTATGCACATGTAATTAGCGTTATCATTCATCCGGGAGGCGGGCGCCGGATCCGCTAATGATGGAACAGTCATGTGGGCCGCAAAATGATGACAAGTAAAGACTGGGGGTGAACCATCTGCTTCCCAGCGGATGGGAGCTTGTATATTATGTGGTGTAGTTGATGTCTTGACTCAGAAGGACAAGTTGTAAACAAAAACAGTTGGCGCGGGATGTAAACAATGCTAATTTAATTGGTTTATTTTGGAGGAGGGTCGAGAAAAGGTCAGGATTGAATGTTTCATTCATACATTCGTCAGGGTAGCCTCGTGTGGTTCTGTGGAGTGGCAAGAACAAGAAAATAACCCTATGTTGAAAGCATTGCTATAGAGCACTTTATCGGCTCGCGAGCTACTTTCAAAGTCAGTGAGGCCTGGAGATCTACCTATAGATTTTTATGAAGGGCGTTTTTACCGGGATTGTTATAATTATTTTGATATTTGTTATAATTATGTACTATTTTAAAATGAAAACATTTAGAAAATTTCCTCTTCAATAAAATAAAACTATAATACTATGGAGAGAAAACATTTTCAAATTGATAAATGTTGACTACAAGTATGTGTTAATAAAAGTCCACTATAGTAGGCTAGATTTTTAAGAATTGCAGACCACAAATATTTATTTATTTATAGTTTTGGCACTCTGGGTCCTCCATACCAGGGCCACAAATCAGCGTTGTCTCTCATGCAGAGCTCGCGCTCCAGCGGTAACAGCTGACAGCGGGAGTGTGTGCTACAGACGCAACAACGGTATAGACCGGGATCAAAGGAAAATCAAAATGTGGCCGTTGTTACACCAGTGAAAGTCATTATGATCTGTTTGTAGCTCACGCGGGTCCCTCGCGCTAGAGAATATTGCCACGTGTAACCAGACGCTCGTTCCGTGCGTCAAACCATAGTGCCAAATGCGAGCGGACAATTTGGAAAGATAGGACACTGCGATCGACTCAATTTGCTTGGCGAGTTACCGGTAGCTCGCGATCGACGTAATGGGCACCCCTGCTATAGAGCTTTGGAACGGCAATGCATTATGGGATTTTTGCCACCATTTTTCAGGACCACAAAACAATGAAAACA
Source organism: Lesueurigobius sanzi (assembly GCA_900303255.1). NCBI lineage: Eukaryota > Metazoa > Chordata > Actinopteri > Gobiiformes > Gobiidae > Lesueurigobius > Lesueurigobius sanzi. Next base: position 23,325 of record OMNZ01080147.1, read on the forward strand.
CAGCCCATTTTCATTATTATTCCCTGGTTGATGGTGCGTTCTAACATGGCAGTCAACTACGTTAGAACACACCATCAACGAGGGAATAATAATGAAAATGGGCTGTGTTTTCATTGTTTTGTTGTCCTGAAAAATGGTGGCAAAATTCCCATAATGCATTGCAGTTCCAAATATAGTCACCAAAGCCTAATTGAGATTTTTCGGACAAGTATTGCAATTGGGATTAGATGTGCAATTTGCGCATTTCGTAATATCTAGATTCCACTCATGCATGCAGACTTTAAACATGTCCAGGAGGATTTACATTCGAGAAAAAGCTGAAAGTGTCAAGGCAAAGATTCTTCAGTCTTCGTCTGTACTCTGTAGTTGAAGTGTCCGTGGGTCTCTTAAGAGTAAACCAGAAGGAGGAGTTAACCTCTAAGTCGCTCCTCTCTTGGTACTAAAGGTTGGAAAACATCTTA
>OMNZ01080162.1:0-11295 GCA_900303255.1 Lesueurigobius sanzi
CCCTTTAACGGCCTCTGCAACTCTCGCTGGACATAGCCATTGGACTCTGGTCGACCAAAAATTCACCACTGGCCCATCCGTCCATAGGGGTGGATCCCTCCCCAAAATGGCTCTCCTCAAGGTTTCCTAATTTTTTGTCCATACCGACCTTTGAGATGGCTCCTGTTGTGATACTGGGCGTTACAAAAATAATTGATTGGTTGATTGATCTCACGATGGAGAAATTCACTTGTTACAACAACTCTTAAGATAGGATCACACAGGGGGGTGCAAAAGGTCAGATAAAACGTTCCATCTAGAAGAAAGAAAGTTTGCAAAAACAGGTAATAATAGTACTAAATTAAAAATAAAATGAAAATACAAGCAGCCGAAATGAGTTTCCTCCGCAGGGTGGCTGGGCGCACCCTTAGAGATAGGGTGAGGAGCTCAGTCACCCGGGAAGAGCTCGGAACAGAGCCGCTACTCCTCCACGTCGAAAGGAGCCAGCTGAGGTGGCTCGGGCATCTGTTTCGGATGCCACCTGGTCTCCTCCCTCGAGAGGTGTTCCAGGCACATCCCACTGGGAGGAGGCCCAGAGGAAGACCCAGGACATGCTTTCAGCTGGCCTGGGACTGCCTGGGGATCCCCCAGGAAGAGCTGGATGAGGTGTGCGTGGATCGGGAAGTCTGGGCATCTCTGCTCGGACTGTTGCCTCCGCGACCCAACCCCGGATAAAGCGGAAGAAAAGGGATGGAAAGATGGATGGATGGATGGATGGATGAAAATAGAATAAATGTCTCTTAGCATCTACCAATGAAAAAACTATATAGACATCTCTTATGTACACTGCAAAAAAAATAAGATAGAACTCTAGTCATTATTATTTACTTGGCTACAGTCTTGTAGGGCTTTTACCAATTTTAACCTCTTTAGCCCGAGGACTTTTTCTCCAAAAATCATTTATTAGGTGCACATGGCTAATCTTGGTGTCCAAACATTTGGTAGAGTTTAGGGATGACGGTGGAAGTGAAATAAAAATAAATTATGTTGTTTGACAATAAAATCAGGTTGCCATGGGTTTGAGTGAATTTCTGCCTGAATGAAACACACAAATTTTCCCGCAAAAAGGCCTTTTTCCTCCCTGTGGTGAAGCAAATAACAACAGAAATGGATAATCCCACATCAGCTGTCACTGATTTGCAATTTTGGAATATTTTGCGGGGTAAATCCCCGTTATTGGGGACTATCGGGCTCAAATATGCTAAATTATTACAGCATTCATTATTATTATTAATCATTTATTGAAAACATGTTTTGTCAATAGTATTTTCCTATATATCAATATGTGGCTCGTGACCTTCGTAGGTGAATTTTCGACCCACGACCCACGAGTTTGGCACCCCTGGTTTACAATATTATATTTTTCTTGGGTTTGACAGGCCATTCGCCAGAAGCTGACGCGATCGCTGTCTTTAGAATGCTTTACTGAAATTAAAATACGAGCCTGGTGCCGGCTGACTCTGGCTATAGGTTTATTGCGTCATAGAGAAGACATAAGAGCCGTGATAAGTGGACTAATGTTAGCGCCATATCATCCTGATTCTGCTCAGAGACATCCCCTACCCATAATGCTGCTGTTAGCATTTTCTGTTGTGTCTATGAAGAGGCTCATTTAGTTTCATTGAGGTGCACAATGTTCTCATTTGCCCTCAGCAGCCGGGCGCTTGTTCACATTTCCCCTCCTGTAGTCGTCAGAGCCACCACGTAAACACCACTTTAGCACAATGGAGCTAGATTGATGAGCTCTAATGCCCGGTAAGTATTTGTACAGACGATGTCACCTTGTGTAACCTTAACACTGAAAACACTGATCTGATAAAGTTATGTATGGCTTGCTTTCAAACATGGCTAACACATAATATACTGTCTATTTAAATCCTTTGATGCATTTATATCAGTCTGACAGTCAAGGATGGCCATGCACTGCAGACAGTTCACAAGTGCTCAGCTCAAGGCTCGTATGACGGAGTTAATTTTGTCAAACTCTTTATATTCTATGGCGCACTTCTGAATGGAACGACGGCAGCATTCATTTAAGTGTATAATAAAGAATAATGTCGCTTTTATAGTTCAAGATCATTCACTTTTCTTCAATAATGTTTCTCAGTGGAAATCTAATGAGACTGAATGAAGACATTTCAGACAGGATTAAAGAGGTAAAATCCATGATAAAAAGTGATTGCTTGCGATGTAAAATTGATTGTTACTCGTCTTAAGAACTGATTACTCGGCTGTAGCTGTTCAAACATTCAATAATATCACCTTGACAAGTGCAAATAGAGTAAATGGTGCGTGGCAACAAATCCCACAATTTGTAATTAGTTGTAGATTATCATAGTAGACATTGCCAAATATCGTCGACTGGGCTGGGTCGATTGAATTGAGGACATTAGCTTTTCTTTCAAAGCTTCTTCTAGCTCTGGTTAACCACGCAAGCTAGTGGCCTATGTAGAACTCTCCCTACTACTATGGGGAGGGGTAAAGAAAGCTATACGCATCCATCCATCTGCCTGGATCACACTGCACCAGTCCCTTATGGCTCCCCCTGCAGGTGGTGGGTCCACAAGAGAACAGCCCCATGACATTTCTTCAGACTCAGCCCCGAGCACTGCCTCCGGACGACCCATCATAAGTGGATTCTGAACCTATCCTCATCTGACCTGCCGCCTAGGAGCTCTTTGACTATACTACCATGTTAAGGTCTGAGGAGGAGGAGGACTATTTCTTGTTTACAGTAAAACAGTTTCACAAATTAAAATAGTCTTCGTTCTGGACTGGGGTGAAACTCGTTAGCTCCCATTAGCATTAAGACAGCCCTGATTTGATCAGAGGAGTCTGTCCGTTCATTAGTGTAAACGAGAAATGTATGTGGTTACGGCAGTCCTGACCCCTCTCTTCAGGAGCGAGAAGAGTTGCAATAAGCCTAGCTTATTTGTTTGTGTGTTCACAATATGAAAGTTTTTTATGCATTAAGAATACAATGCTCTGAAGTATCTGAATATGTTGCAAAAAAAAGCTGAAGAGTGAGAAGATAGAAGCAATTCATCCTCAACTCAGTCCAGTCCACGATATTTGAAAGTGTCTAGTATGATGGAAAATGAATGGACAACTGAAACCCTGCACACACATGTTGGTTGTGTGACATCTATCTCCCCGTATATTAAAAAAAAATCACTCATCAAGGCATTGTCAGAATCAGAATAGTCTCACAGACTAGGAATTTGCTTTGTTTTGACTCGTGCAACATGAAACATAAACTTGTATTAATGATGAATAATAAACTATGACAAAATATATAGCAATTATAAACTATAAGGGCATGCATAAAATAAAATAAAAATCTAATAAAATAGCAAATTAACACAACACAAAGAGAGCAGCATAAATGGGTGAATTTACAGATGTACATTAGCAGCAGATGTGACTGTGGACATAACCACATAATGCAAATTGTCCCCTCCATGATTCCCAATTCCAAGTCCATACAGGATATTTCAGTTCCACTCGTGTCAGTATAAGATGAAAACACACTAGTTTATCCACATTTCCTGACAAAGGCTCAACACATTTTCCGTTAAACTACAGTGTAGCTGTCGTGTAAACCTTTTCTTCCTTATTATTTGCAATTGGTGTGTATTTGGCTCCAGCTCCCTCCTGCACGCGTTGTAACTGTAAAAGCCATCGAAAGAGACTTACCTCTTGAGGCTTATCAATGAGTCCACATTGCATTTTAGAGAGGCTGTCACCCTCCCCTTAACATCCACGGTCATTGTCTACGCCCCCGCAGAGGAGCGTATCCCATTTGGCCGTCTGACAGCGTGACCAACAAACGTGGATGGTTTGTGGTGGAAGCTTTGGGCTTTGGAAATGAAATGGAGCAGCCCACCCACCAGAGACCATGAGAGAGAGAGCATATTTAATTAGCGCTGTGCTTATCGGGCTCACTTCTACTGCTGGGGCATAAAAAGAGGGAAGGAATGGGCTGGGCTTTGGATGCCACTTCAATACCGCTATGATGAAGCCATTAAAGAAAGCTGCATCTGCCAGAGGCATGCTTCACGAAAACAAATTGTCATCTCAGGCATGTGTATACCTTTGAGTGGTCAATCTGAATACGTTTCCGGGACAATTTTTCATGAGGAACTTGTATTTCAACTCAAAGAAACACAGACATTAAGGCCCCATCCACACGAAGACAAGTTCCAGCCTAGACGCAAAAGTATTCTATGAAACCCACGTATCATCCACATGAAACCAGCGTTTTGGGGGTCTGAAAACGATAAACTTTGAAACTAGGTCCCAGAGTGGAAAGATTTTGAAATGCCGTTTTCGTGGCTCTTTTGTTCTGCCTCTCCGCTGCTTTTCCTAAAACAACGTCACAGCGCCAGCATTGTGTAGGTTTTGCATAATCTACTGACCTTATAATGGCTTTAACTGGATAATCCTGCTATGTTCTGACCATGATACTCCTCTGCTTCACCACGAGCCACAAGTGACACAAAGAGTCCTGTCCTGTGAAATCTCAAACATAAATCCACCTCTTTGTTTCTTCTGTAAATAAAAAATCCAGGGAATAGTTTCATATCACCGTGCTGGGTCTGTATACATTAGAAAAAGTTTCCTGCGCATGTGCTATCTACAGTCTTCTTCTACTTTGGAAGGCGTCCTGTAGTGGCGTCACAGCGCCACACACAGGCCTGGCAGCTGCACTACAGCGTATCAACACAGGAGTAGATCCATGTGGATGCTATGGAAGATTTTTTGTGTCGTCACATTGTGAATTTTAAATGTCTTTGAATTTTACACTTTGAATTTTTTTAACACTGAAAAAACAGTGAAAAATTTTTTTGTCTCCAAACTTCAGTCACAACATTTTCAGTTCAGTGTTTTACATTTGAAATGAAAATTTCACCTTTTAAATATAAACTTTATTATTTTTCAACACATCAAATACAACAAGTCTAAATTCAGAGTATAAAATTCGAAGTAAAAAAAAATTCAAATAGAAAAATTCACCCATAAAATATTAAATGTAAAAAAATTCATGCTCTTAAATTCAACAGCAGAAATTCAGAGTCTGGAATTCGCAGTGAAAAATTTCGCAGTAAAGTTCCTGGACATCAAGACGCAATCGATTCTCGAGACAAAAAAAGAAGAGACAAGATGTTTCCTAGGCTTTAACAAGTCAAATCTGAACATTTTGATTGGTCCTTGAACAATTTCCTGTTGAACCAGAGGTTGGTTTTGACTCACTCTGGATCAATTGCTCAGGTCTCGATGTCCAGGAACGTTACTGCGAAATTTTTCACTGCGAATTTCACACTTGAACTTGATTGAATATTTTATGGGTGAATTTTTCAGTTTGAATTTTTTTTTACTTCGAATTTTACACTCTGAATTTAGACTTGTTATATTTGATGTGTTGAAATAATAAAGTGAATATTTAAAAGGTGAAATTTTCATTTCAAATGTAAAACACTGAACTGAAAATTTTGTGACTGAAGTTTGGAGACAAAAAAATTCAAAGATGTTTTTTCAGTGTTAAAAAAATTCAAAGCGTAAAATTCAAAGACATTTAAAATTCACAATGTGACGATACAAAGAATCTTCCATAGATGTCCACATTTACTGAACGCGCTTCATGTTTACAGAGAACGTTTTCGAAATTTTAAGCATTTTGTCTTTGTGTGGATATAGTCTAAAGCTGGCCACACACTAGTGGATTTTTAGCCAGATTTTTAGTCTTTCTGAGTCTGAGGAGGCGTGGCTCAATAAAAATGTTCTCTCATGCCATAATCTGTCGTGGGACTCCTCATGTGTGTCCTCATGTCTGTCCTTAAGTGAGTGTGGTCTGTGCATAGATTTTTTGTCTTAAAAGATTTAAAATCCTGTAGTGTGTGGCCAGCTTAAGACATTAAGGTAAGTGTGATGAGAGATGGCAGTAGCTCAGTTGGTAGAGCGTTCTCCCCTGCCAGTGCACATACTAGTAGTGTCTGTGTACACTAGGATTTGGGAAGGAAGACTCTGGTAAGTTAGGGAAATTGCTTTTCCTCAGATTCCTAAACTCTGGTGTTGAAAAGGAAATAAAATGTACAGGCTTGGCGTGTGATGTTGCAGAGACTCGTCATGATTCAACTTAATTAGGCTGATGACTCGGCCTTGTGGATCAAGAACTCGATTTGACTCATTCAGTTTTCACGTCCTTGTCAATACCAATGCCTACAGTATGTCTGAGATTAAACAAAGGTGCTTTGAAGTGATGTTTTCTTTACTCTGAGGGAATTTAAAGTTATGAAAATGAATTTCTCTATGCATTATCATGACCATCCACCAAAGATTGTTGCTGGTGCTGCCTTAATTAACACCACTAATCTAATTGCTTATTAAAACCCAGATTTGGAGAATGAACAGATTCAAATTAAATGGGTAAACACTTAATTGAACAAATCCATTAGTTGAGTTTCATATGAACAGACATGCTCCAGGGACCGCATTAACATAATGGAAGATGCAATTCTCTATTTTACAAAAAAAAAAACACATCTTTCTCCTGCTGCCTTCCCTTTTCATTAAAGGGCTACGTGTGACCTCAATGCAGTTTGTTTTAATATGGACAATTACGGAAAATGCTAAATGATCGATAATGGACTAACATCTCAATAAATCCTCTCATTAGGCGGCATTAGGCCACTTAAACCACTACGTCTGCGTAATTGGGCCATTCTCACCACACTTTACGTTGCAGTTTTCAGGGGAAGTGCCAGAGAACAAGGTGAACGTGGTGGTGACCAACCTGACCGTGGTGGACCGAGACCAGCCGCACAGCCCCAACTGGAACGCGGTGTATCGAATCGTCAGCGGAGACCCGTCCGGCCACTTCACCATCCGCACCAACCCCGTCACCAACGAGGGCATGCTCACCGTGGTGAAGGTAAAAGGCGCCCGGCATTTTCCTTATGAGATTAGTGGCTATTGTGAGAGCCTTTTAATTCACTACTATTATCATTAATGTATGCAGTGCTTGGCAATACTGTGTCTTTCATTCTTTACAGTACTGCATATTTTGGGCTTATTGGTTTAACTTAAGGCAAAACACTACAGATCAGGGTTTCTGTGCGGCATTAAAAAAGTATTAAAAGTCATTAAATGAACTGTGTCAAAAATAAGGCCGTAAGTGTTAAAAAGCATTAAATATAATTCAAACATTAAATCAAACATTCTTGGAAAATGAAGACATTGCTCAACTAGTTTTACTGCAGAAGTTTGGCAAAAATCCAAAAATAGTGTCTATACTGCTGTTTGGAAAGAAATTATACACTATTTATGTTCAAAAGTTGTCAGTTGTGTCAAAATTTGTATTGAATATGGAAATTAATTAACAATTTGTGGCATTTCTGGCATTAAAAATGTATAATTTGGGCATTAAAATGGCATTAAAAAGCATTAATATGATATATGTTTTAAGTCAAGAGAGTAAACTGGCACAACACCTGCAATGTCCCCTTAATTATTTGGTTGTGATTATTTTGGTTATAGACATTTTTTGTTATATAAATATTGTCTGAATGGAAAGAGGGAAAAATGAAAGCAACAGGTTTCCTCACAATTTGATAATTCATTCATATTTATATTTGATTTTGACCCAACGTGTCTCAGACTGTCCCTCTTCTCTCCAGCCGGTGGACTTTGAGATGAACCGGGCCTTCATGTTGACAGTGGTGGTGTCCAACCAAGCCCATTTGGCCAGCGGTATTCAGTCATCACTGCAGTCCACCGCGGGAGTGACCATCTCAGTCCAGGATGTGAACGAGCCACCTGTGTTCCCCGTCAACCCCAAGATGATCCGCTTTGAGGAGGGCATAGCAGCCGGGACGACCCTCACAGTGTTCTCTGCACAGGACCCTGACCACTTTATCCACCAGATTGTCAGGTAACACAATTATTATACTTTATTAAACAGTTTTGTGTTTGTGCAGGCTCGCAGGCCAGACATGTTCCCATTGCAAATCAGAATCAGAATAGATTAAATTTCAATTGTCAGTGAAAAGAATCACAGACTAAGTTTCTTCAGTGCAATCGTGCATTCGTAAATAAACTATAAAAGATAAAACTAGAAGGGCATGCATAAGAATAAAACAAGATTAAAAAACTAAAACAAGAGTTAAGAAACTAAAAACAATAGAAAACAACAGTGTGAATGAGTGGATATACAGAATTGTACTTAATCGTGTCAGTTCTGCTCATTTGCTGACAAAGTTCTTTGGATACAGAGCGAATCCTACACTTCAACTACAGAGTACAGATGAAGACTAAAGAATCTTTGTCTACGATGGACAACTCCTGTACGACTGAGAACCTACAAGTTGAAAGTAGGGTTTGTCAAAAAAATATGAATGAATTTGTTATTTGATCATTAATTACTGACAAATGAATGATGTCATATGTTCAGACCTAACACACTCCTGTATCTGGAGAGAAGGTTATTACAAATAAAACATTGTTGTAGTTGGACATTTCACATAGATTTATGAAATAGGTTTTAGTTTGTTAATAAAAAAGTGAGTAAATGCTCTAGAGTAGAGGTGCCCATTACATCGCGAGTCGATCGCAGAGTCCTATCTCTCCAAATTGTCTGTTCACATTTGGCACTATGGTTTAACACACGGAACAAGTGCCTGGTTACACGTGGGAACATTCTCAAGTGTGAGGGACCCGCACGAGCTACAAACAGATCATAATGACTATGGTGTAACACCGGCTGCATTTCGCTCGTTTCCCTTTGAGCCCGGTCTATACAGCTTTGGAACTGACATCACAGTGCAATGCATTATGGGAATTTTGCCACCATTTTTCAGGACCACAAAACAATGAAAACACAGCCCATTTTCAATATTATTCCCTCGTAGGTCATGCATTCTAACATGGCAGTCAGCTACACAACAGGCCCCACCTTTTTGTCCATCTAGCTTCCCTTAGTTCTACAGTTAGCAGTTTGTTGTTTGGACCGGAAAGATGGCGCCTCAACCACATACACATCAACACAATGTGCTGGCCACGCCCCATTACGTGACATCACATTCCAAAGCTCTATGCCGCTGTTAGTTTAACCAGTCTATAGTGCACACCCCCGCGGTCAGCTGTTACCACTGGAGCGGGAGTGAAAAGAGTGATCACTGAAGAGGAGCTGACAGGAAAGGCTGTGTTCCTCACCTGTGCGCTGAGTTTATGTCATTTGTTGTTGTTAGATGAACCAAAAGGGCTAAACCCCGCCCCCGAGTGTTACCAAGGAGACACCCATCAAAGGGATTCAGATAAAAGCAGGAGATGAAGTGATGATGAGTTGCTAGTTATTTTTAGATAATTATTTTGGACAATAGGACCAATATTTGGGGTAATGATATTTGTGGCCCTGTGTATGGAGGACCCAGACTGCCAAAACTATAGATAAACAAATACTGTGGCCTGCAATTCATAAAAATCTACTATAGTGTAATTTTATTAACACTTGCAGTCAACATTTATCAATATTATATCAATATCAATATTCAAAATGTTTAAATGTTAAAATAATACATAATTGTAACAAATAAATAACAAAATAATTATAACAATCCTGGTAAAAACTCCCCTTCGTGCCCTTCATAAAAATCTATAGGTAGATCTCCAGGCCTCGCTGACTTTGAAAGTAGCTCGTGAGCAGAAAAGGTGTGGACACCCCTGCTTTAGATTGTCTTATGTAGGCCTAGTATTAATAATGGATATAATTATAATGGTGATTACATTTAAATGAACTGTGATTAATTTCAAAAGTGTGATTAATCTGATTTTAAAAATAGATTGGCAGCACTAGTTGAAACAGGTAATACCCACCTGTTCTTGTAGCCTACATCCGAACACCTCAAAACTTTTTTTCAAGCAACTTGTTTGTTGTGCCTGAACTCCACGCTCCTTGCTCGTACAGCTCTAACCCAGCTCTGACCTTGTGAATGCTGCATCTACAGCGTGCAGCGAGTATGGCATATTTTTGCTTATGTTGTCACCAGTATTTAATCTGAATTTATCCCATCTGTGTGACATTCTGCACTGACCCTCTCCGCCCACATTTCGCTACATCCCCCATCGCCTGGCAACAACCAGAGTGAGCAGGTCGGACGCGTAATGAGTCAAACACGCTCTGCCTTAGATCTGGGCGCAAAGCCAGGCAGAAGTTGACCCCGTGTGAGAAAGAAACTCCCACGTGCACCCCCCCCTTCCCGGTCCCTGGTCCGGTGAGATCCTCCCACCACCAACCCAGACATATTGATTTTTTTAATGTCACCGACTGAGGATGCCACTGAAATGTTAGTGAATTGATAGCGTGTTAAAGGTGGGTTTGTATAGATAGTCCACAGCGGGGTGAGCAACAGCTTTAGCCAAGGTCTCATCTTCCGAAGCAGTGGTTAGGTCAGTAAAGATTTTAGGAGGTCACCGAGCGATTTGGTAGAAAAACATCCAAATATGACATGTGCAATTCTTCCCTAAAACTTGGCAATACACAGAGAAGCAAATGTGAAGTCTTGAGGGATAACTAATGCTTCTGAAATCGTGGGTCCATGTTGGTGTGCAGGCTTCCGCATCTGCAGTTTTACACAACTTAATTATTTATGTAGGTTCATGTTTAAACATCCAGATCAGAATACTAATCTAAAACCTGTCCAGTTGATAAAGATTGCATCTTAACATTTGTATTTTGACATGGCTGTTTAAACATGAACCTGCATAAACTAATTGTAGACCAATTTGGCTGAGACAGCCTAAAATTGGTACGAGACTGGGAATACCATCTTATCTGGCAACACAGAGTGACACAGGTGTGGCTTAATGGGTGCTCACCTGCAGCTGTGTGTATAAGCCCAGTCGATTCCAGCCTCAACTCCTAGCTGATGATGATAGTTGAATGACTATTGAAACGTTCTAGAGTTACATCAAATCTAAATCCCGTCCAGTTGACAGAGCTTGTATCTTAGCACAACTTAATTATGTTACTTCTTCCCATTGACCAATGTTAACTCTTTGCCTGCCAATGACGGACACAGTTTACCACATTTACATTTTAAGCTGTGAGGGAGATTTCTTCACATATTTTCCTGCTCTAAATTTTCAAACTTCCAGACAAGGCTGTCTGTTCATCTAGAGGGTTACTGAATTATTTTACAGCACTATATGAAGATAGGAATGTTGTGTTATTGCACAGACAGACGTGTGGACAACAGTGGA
>OMNZ01080169.1:0-11089 GCA_900303255.1 Lesueurigobius sanzi
GGGGGGGGGGGGGGGGGGCTTTCTGTGTGGAGTTTATATTTTTAAGATTCTTTCATCAGATCAGGGTGGTTTTTATGCCTGACCGACTTTAAGCAGTCTACCTCAAAGTTCAGATTCGGATTCAGAAAACTTTATTCATCCCAGAAGTGCAATTAAGTACGCAGCCATCGCTTTGACGAAGTGAAAAATACAGCATAAAGTGATACTATAATAATTTGCCACACACGTTTTTAAGTGTCAATCAGCAGTACAGCAACAAGGTGATTTAGACAAGATGACAACAACATCTGTATTCCAACTTTTTCAGTACAGCCTCCCAAGTGTGACAAAGCTAAAAAGCCCCCTCATTCCTGTTCACAGTCCGGTATGAAAAACATATTGGTCTGACTGAAATAATCTTACAAATATTACATTAGAAGACCAAATGAACCTTAGTAGAGTTTGCTTATCTATGTGGGTTTCCTCCCACATCGATCCAATGCAAAGTGGGACCAAACTTGCAGATATTTACTCTGGACCGACATCTTAGGTCAAGATCTGAAGTCCATTTCAACAGCACTTTACATTAATTACTACACAAACACTCAGAGAAGAGATCTATTACTCCAAAGACTTACCAAAGACTTAGATAACTTTATATTTAGGGCTGGGTACCGTTGCTTTTAGGTACTAATGGTATCGGGAAACTGGTACCGAAAAAATATTTTCCTTCAGAGCAAGTTTTGATGCAGTCAGGTCCTGAGACAGCACTAAAGAAAGTTACTTGTTTGTTTCAAATCAATGATACAGAATTAAAAGAAATGTTTTATAATAAGGTAAGGTAAAGGTAAAGCGCTTTTATTTTGTCATTATACAATGTACAACGAAATTACATAGATCAGATGGATGGTTCTAGATGACCAATAATTTAGTATAGGTAACGGAAAAAGTATTGTTTAGGTACCAGTATCATAAACCAAGTATCATTAATAGGGATGGGACTGGTTCTTCAACTAGACCTGGTTCTTTTTGAGCTAAGCATCGGAACCGTACGTCTACTTCATTATGGATCCCTCTTATCGATGCTCCAGCTCTGAAAACACTCTTTTTTCCCCCTTTTCGGACGCCATAGCGCGCAGCTAGACACATGTGTGCGTAATGACGTAGTTCTCAGAGTTGAGCGTGAGAGTCATGGATCTATTAGTTCTCTGTAATAGATCCATGGTGAGAGTGCGTCGAGGAAAGCAGCAAACATGGAGGAAGCAGTCTAAAGGGTGGCTTTATTTTACAAAACGAGACTTAACTTTAACGTAGTAACGCAAAGATGGTGAAACACCTCACCATCATGGCATTAGATTACAGAAACGTTATGTTTTCGATAAACAAAGTGTCTGACTCTTCCCCGGCTTCAGCTGCAGCAGCGTAACCTCCACTCAACAGGTAAAACTTAATGAGCGCTATATGTTCTTCAGACACTTGTTGAAAAGCATTCTGTTTGTACAAATGTTACCATTATATTAGAGGAGGTCTAATATAATTAGTTAGAGGCCAGGCTGAGAGCCCTCGCTCCCCATCGGCCAGTTTAAGAACATGTTTGTAGAGTTTTAAATTACAGTTACCAGGATGATAAATCCTTGGATAATTACTAGTAGTATTAATAACATTTTATTTTGGGGGGAAAACTTTTGCACCAGCAGGAGCCACAGTATTTTGGTGAACATGCTTTATTAAAAAAAAAAAATAAAGCAGTTTCTGCTTTTGATACACTTTATCAAAAGCAAATGCTTTTCCCACAACACTCAGACAAGTCGGGCATCGATAAGAGAATGGATAATGAATCGAATTGATAGGCAAAATGATACAAATAAAATCTTATCAATTCCCATCCCTAATCTTTAAGGTACTGGTATCAAAACAAACTGAATACTACACAGCCCTATCTATTTTCCCCACCACAGAACTAAAGCACATACTGTAACTAATATTAAACCAGTGTGTTTTGTAGCATTTCACATATTTATTCATTTATTTCCACATTACGTCTAGATGCGGCCGAGACTGGGCTGCTCTCTCCTTAGTGATAGTCCAATCCAGTCCAATAAAAGTTGACATTGAGGATACTGACAGACATGATGCTGTTGCTCCTTTTTCCCTTTTGTCTCTCATCCTTCCATCATGTCATAAGCTCCTCGCTGCCCCACCTGCGCATGTGCCTGTCCACGCTCCACTGGGCTCTAAATTCTCCCCCTACTGAAATCAATATCTGTCTCAAGTGTGTCCAACAGACTGGAATACGCCGTTGTCTCCCAAGGCCAAGCCACACACACACACACACACACACACACACACGCACACACACACACACACACACGCGGGGTAGAATGATGGTCCATGATTGGTGAATTTATCAAAGTATTACAGCTACCGGGCCGCTCTGTCAGGCAGCCTCACATGCTCAGAGCTGACATGATCCAAGCACATTGAACAATCATTCTGCAAAGATCTCCAGGGTCTTCATCACCTTGTTTGCATAAAATGGAGAGAAATGAGGGAAGACCGGCTCCGAGGCTGGACACTGTAGGACACAATGACGGGAAATCAATATTTAGATGAATGAACTTTTTGCATTGATTCTGATAAATGATTGATGTTTTCTCGCTGCCGGCTCCTTGACCTGGTTTGTAATGTAAATGTTCAGTTTTCGAATCTTATTCCTGTTACAATGTGATTAAGAGTGTCCGCCGAAGTTTAGATTTGAAAGTTAAGGACGTTTTTACATTATTTTGTAGGCTTTACTCGATAGGACGTGTATGCTGTAAATTTGATCAAGTAATATCTTTGATCAAAGTAATATCTTTGCTGACTAAAACTGGATAAACACTCAATTAAAAGTAGTAAATGAGACTAAAACCCCAGATTTTTTTGTTGAAAGAAGGGACTTAAAACATCAGAACTTCTAGTGACACAGTTTGAAAGAGCCTCCTATAATTTACAGTACTTTCAATGGCAATCGGAGGACTGATTTTCTTCATTGTCAAAACACCAAGGGCCAAACCTCCCAATAGGCTATATGCACAGCGAGCCCATGTGACCAACTTCCTGGTCTGGAGAAGAGTAGCGCCCTTCCGCCCCGCAATTGCGATGTACTGATGGCAAGTCAGTGGCAGTGTGTTAAAAACGTGATGTCGGATGTGAAAACTGGCCTGGAGGGAACGTCAGAGATAGGAACTTTCGAACTATCGAGATCGGAACTTTTATCTCAGAGCTACTGGCTAGTGTTAAATAGAAACGATATAAATTTAAACAAGTAAATAAAAATGAAACTGCAGACAGGCCACTTCTTTATTGTGCACGCTGGTTCAAAACTTTGCGCTAGTTTCATTTTTTATTTGGTGTTAGCCGTTCGAGGCAAAAACACCTCTCCTTCCACAGACGTTCCTTCCAGTGAACAAGCTGCTGGTCACATGGTATCAGTCACTCGCTGTCCGCTGGGCTATTTCTTCATTTGTGTGAGATATGCTAACAACTCAATGCAAATTAATAGGAACAGGATTAGGAAGGGCTCTAGCTTTCTGCGAGTCCAGTCGGAAGTCACGCTGTGCATATAGCCCATTGTAAGCATCAAAATTAGCCCAAAATAAAGCACCACTTTCAACATCATAAATGACCTAATGCAGAGCAAAAAAATAGTTGTTTTTAATAGTTTTTTTCTAAATTAAAATTTGCTACTCCCTTTACAGGCAAACACCAATTCAGCTACCACATGCTTACCTACAAGGAGAGGACATGCAGGATAACAAAACCTGCTGAATGATCTGAGATATTTTCTTCCATGTAAGACAAAAGCAAGACAGAAGTCATCTGCAAGTGCCAGTGCAATTCGAAGTAAGCTTTGGATTCTTTTAAAACTTCTGTTTATTTATGGCCCAATTTCAACAATTAGTCCTTCACTCCAAAACCTCAGACACACCAAGACTTCGGGCCCACTTTACTTTACATTTGCATTTATAATCTCTGCACTCTTCTTCTACTGTCTATGATTACTCCCCTCCTCATTGGCTTTCACTTCCTGCCACCACTTTGCTCTCTGCCTCCATCACCATTCATCATCCATCTCTCCCTCTCTCTCTCCCTCCCTCCCTCTCTCTCTCCTTTCTAATGATCGGCCCTGCGTCTCTTCCCCATTGCACCGCCATTACCAGCGGGCTCTCCTACACATGCATGTTCTTTTGGCTATTAATCATCATACGTGTTGTCCACAGACGGAGCGATTGGGAAACGAACGGAACAGCAGATGGCAGGGACGGTCGAGACAAAGCAGAAAGGGATAGGGGAGGACGGGAGGATGAAGGAGAGGAAGAGGAAGGAGAGGAGACAGACGAGTTCGATTAAGAGCAATGTTGTTTAACCCGCGAATAAGTCCGCCGCTTACTGCTTTTACTTTCATTTGTGTCCCTATTGATTTCGGTTCTCGGCGCTAATTCATTGTCTCTTCCACTTGGCTCCCACAACCCATTTTACGCTCCGGTGGACTTCAGGTGCAGCTCTATCCCTCACATCTGAAGTGACGTTCACAGGCCAAGTTCTTCCTGATCGGGGATTTAGACTTCATGTCGAAATCAATGTGTTCACAGCTAACAAATACATAAACAAACTTGCAATCAAAAACTTAAGACTTAGAAAGTGCTATATTGGTCTAAAAAGGCTCGATAAAAAAATTCCATGGCCTTACTTCCGGATTCAACAAGCCCCTCCGTACAAAAACCAAGCAGTATTTACCATTTACTGCATATTAGTATTTCTTTGAAGCGATTAAGCCGATGAAGGCGAGGAATTAATTCACTGATTAATCATGAATACGACTAATTGAAATTGCTAAACAAATGTGCAGTTTACCCACCGAATGGTTAGAATTCAAGCAAATTATCTCAGCATTCAATTGACCCATGTTCTAGTCAAGCTAGCGCTAGCTCCACTTAACGCCACTTTCATTTCCGGTTCCGGTATTAGCATAGCATAGCATTAGCATAGCCTATACTTACACTCTCATAGTTGTGGATTTAGCTCTCCTGTGGACATGGTTGATGGTTATTTTCAGGAGGTCCAGGAGGCTCAAACTGTTTTTATCGAGTTACAGCCGCAGCTATGAAGGTAGTGTTCGTGGAGCTAGCGCTAGCTTGACTCAAACGTTACGCACAGAGTCAATTGTAGACTTGAATCTGAACTCGATCCCAACAATTTGCACATCATTTTCACGTCCTCATTACATGAAAAGTGAAGTGAATATTAAATCAAAAGCTTGATTGATTAGCTACTACTTTTTCCTTACGATGCAGGAACGACTTGTGACTGTACTTTATACGACAATTATACGTTTTAAATCGGTTGGCACTGTGCTACTAAACATAATATGCGACTTAATGTAAACAACCATGATGCTAGCTTGAAACCATGCCCTAATTTGGGATCAAACCATGACATTTTGGAACAGTGTTCAAACGCAACAAATCCAACTTTAAGGTTAGACACTGAACAAAATGGAGTGATATCAATTTGAAACTTTGTTGATTACTGACAGAAATATGAGTCATTCATATCATTTTATGCATCTTATTAAACTAATGGACTTTATGTGTAAAAATGGCCAAAATTGCCTATATTTTTAGTGAAGAAGTCTAAATAATGAATTGAGCCAGATTTAATCCAAAATTATGATTTTATTTTGTTCATATACTAGATACAAAGATTTTTTTCAGAGGAGATTTTGAATATCTTGTTTAGTTTTTGAATAAGGTGAAATGATCTGTAAAAATTCTAATTTTGCCTCGTTTCTTTGGGGTTTCAAACTCAATAAATCAGGCTAGTAATTAAATATTGAAAAATCCTTGACCAAAATTTTAAAATACCGACTTCATAAAGACTGGGAAGTTCGATGGCTGTAGATGCTGTGGAGATGTTGTTGCAAGAGAGAGAAAAAAAAGCATTTTGAGAATGTGGCCTTTGAAGTTATTTCTTAATTTTCTGCATATCTATGGAGAAACGTTGAATAACTGCAATAATTAAAGACCTTATTGTGACGATTTGGCGATTCATTTGTTTCCAGGTGAAGGTTTATATGTTAAGAGATTAAACTAGTATAGCCCAAAATCAAAACATCGGAAAAAGATGTAGTTTAGCCTGTAGCGTCTCAAGTAAAACAAATGGCCTCTCAGTTGAACGAGCGCTAACTTCGCTGACACATGGGACGCCCAAACACCATCCATATCGCACCTATCAATCCGAAGCCCTTACATGAGCAATAGCTGGCCCCAACACAAAGACAGCGCCTGTACTCCGAGCTCCTCCGTGATTGATAGAGATCCCATGTGATGCTTGTGTATAGACTCAGCACTCAGTGAGACATTACCCTCTGACCCAGCCATCGATCCCCTCTCTGCTCGGCCCCAAACACGAGCCGCGGACTCCTGACCCCCCGCGACCGCACCTCACCGGCCCGTCTGCGCGCGGCCACACGGCCCGCAGCCTCCGCGCATCGATCGTCCGGCGGAGAAACTTGATCAATCCGCTGCATAACAATCACTCTCCGCTGTAGCTCCTCTCCTTTATACTCTTTTTTTTTTTTTTCTCTGGGCCGCACTTCCTGGCCCGGCTCGACATGGCCCCCGCGTCCTGCTGACTGGGGTGTTTGGGTCGGGTCGGGTCCGGAGGCTCGGATTTCAAGGGGGAAGAAGAAAACGATTGAAAAATAGGAGCTCAAGCGTTTGGGATGAAGTGTTCTGAAACGACAACAACAACATTACTCAGATGGCTCTCTCTTGGGCCGTATTTACTTAAGGGATGGGGAGAGGGCAGGAGCAGGCCGCGGGGACAATGTGGAATGAGAAGTAGCGTCATCCATCAAACGCGCTCGGGTCACGTGGCGTAGGCAAATAATTCTTTATCTCCCTGCTCTTGGGTTTAACCCGAGTCACCGGCGAAGTGGGAGGTGTCCGACTTAAAGCCAGATGAGATGTTAAAAGAACGGCCTTTCCTGGTGGTAAGATTTAGTGCAGTCGCAGCCCAGACAGAGACGGATAAAGCAGCCGCAATATTTACTCAAATGGTGTTTTGTGATATTTATTGAAGCGCAGGTAAAAAGTACTGAGCCAAATAATTACTTAAGTAAAAGTCCAAGAACTCATTCAACAAAAGTACCAGTGGTGGGCTCATTGCTTCAGTAAAAGTACAGATACTTCTGGTCAAATATTACTCCAATGAAAGGGAAAGTTCCCCAGTGACTTTGTATAGTATTCAAAGTAAAAGAACATTTCATTTTAAATGATAACTTTGCAGCTTCAAAAACATGAAACATATGAATATACAATAGATAAAGATGTATTTGAGTCTTTCCTCTTCAGTTCAGCCTGGTTTAACTCGTGCAGATATAAAAGAATAGAACAGCAATATAAGTATTCATACTAAATTAGTAAACACTTTTTGTATGGTTACACTTCTGCACAGCGCCACCTTCTGTTCCGGAGTAGACATGATATTAAATCTGAGAAAAAACTACAACGCGACCAACTTGTCTGCACTCCGTAAGTAACGAGTAACAAGAACTTTTTTCTTACAAATGTAGTGGAGTAGAAAGTCTCATATTTGTTTGTCAAATGTAGTGGAGTAAAAGTAATAAGTGGTCAACAAAAATACTACGCAAGTAAAGTACAAATCCTCATTAAAGTCTACCTAAGTACAGTACTGAAGTAAATTTACTGCTGAGTACTACTTGAGTATTGAGTAACTGTCTAGCAGAGTCATCAACAGACTTGTTGGGGCCCAGGGCAAGTAGGGTTCACATGGGCCCCCCCACCCCCACCCCGCCCCATTTCCAAATATGTTTAATAGAAAATGTGCTCCTTCATGGGTCCAGGGAACTGACCTGGTTGTTCTCACCTTTCTGCTGCCCTGCCCTGGTAGTAGTGAAGTAATCCAACAAAACATTTAAAAACGGGTCGAATAAATATGTTTTTATGTCAACAGAAAGCTTTTGGTACTTTCAGATCTACTCGCTATGGGAAAACTTTTTTTTAACTAAAAGAAATGAGGAAATAAAAGTATTGTGAACAAAGTAAATAAAGTAATAAAGTACTACACCAGTAAATGTACTTGAGGAGCTGATTACTGCCTGTTTTTGAGCCCAGAAGCAAATTGCACTGTTTCAAATACGGTGCACTGTATACAATTACATTTTTGTCACCATTGGATATCATCACCAGATCTTTTCTAGATGAAGGAAAAAATGCTTTGGAGAGCATGCTTTTTTTTCTTTAACAACACACACACACAAAATAAATGAATAAAAGTAGAGTAATATTCCAGTACAATGTTGAACGTATGAGAAAGAATTGTGGCAACACGGAGAGAAATCCAGTTTACGGCCAAACAAAGAAAAGGCATAACAAAGAAAAGCACTGATTGAAGGAACAGTGCGTCATGTGCTGTATTTCACAATGAGCAGCCTTTCTTAAATAAAGCCTTTGAAACACTGCTTTGGTAATAGATTTCTATAATGAAGATCCCGCGGTGCGCATAAAACAAAAGCGCAGGACGATTTGCATCTGTTCCTTGCCCCCGTGTCCCATACCACACGCCAGTCGGGACACGGACAGGATATTTTCACCATTGTAACTCTATAGAGGCGCAGCCAAAAATAAATCAAGGCATAGACCAGCGCCAACCGAGTTCTGGCTTAATGGGCTTCCAAGACAAAACCACAGCTGGCTTCAACATTAGTCTCCATGGCGACCGAAGAAGCCCAAAAGCAGGGGCTATTGTGGCAAAAATGGGGGGGTTCACGGCTTTGTATGAAATCCATCTCTCTCCTCTTTAGCGCCATCTCCCCTCTGTCAGTCTAATGGCTAATTAAGTGCCACTTATGACTGGTCCACATTATCACCAATCATCTGCTATTACTGTTGCACATTTTCCACAAAAGACGGGTTTTGAACACCTTTTGGGGTCTGTAGAAGGGGGGAAGAACGGTCTCAGAGCACCCCAGAGAGTCCTGTGCGTAACTAAGGGCTGCAGGCAAAAGCTGAACTGGGCGGAAGTGAGGAGAGGCATGATGTTCTCAACTTTAACACAGAGGACACGCAAAGGTGAACTTTGACTTAAAACTCAGGCACAGGAAGAAAATGTGTTCAGGTTTTGCGATTTAGTATAAAGCTCTGTCCTAGTAAGGGAGAAAGTATAGGCTTTGAAAACAAAAGGAAATGGACTGGCTCAGCACCTACACAACAGCTGAATAATAAGATCTTTGCCATGAGAATGAGTTTACTATATAAACTGTATACATATATTATATTAAAAATATGAGATTATCAAGATTATAAATTCTTCTTGGTCCATGTGGGTAGAGTTTAATGTAGAAGAACACACATTTTGTGATTTCTATGAAATTAACTTTTAATTTGTCAATTTCTGTCAATATCCTCAGAGTCATTATGTTTTATACCTTAATCCAGCCAATCCCAAGCTTGAGAGTGTCGCGGCCCCCTTATACATCCAAAGATCTCTAGGGGCCCCCATGATTAGAACGCTATTTACAAGAAAATGTCATGGTTTTTTGCTTAATTTTACATCTACAACACAAGAGGAAATTTGAGGGTATTTTAACAAATTCACATAAAGTTAAGCACCGTATTTTCTGGACTAGTTGCACTTTTTCTCATAGTCCTGTTTTTCGCTGGTCCTGTGACTTATACTCAGGTGCGACTTATATATTAATTAATAGTTACATTAACATACCAGACACCTATTTAGTTGGTTGTTTATGCTTAGTGCAGCTGAATAGCCATCAGTGTGTTACGTTAGCATACCGTACACCTATTCAGCCTGTTGCTCTCTGTTCTATTGTTATTATTATAACTTGACTTTCAAGATGACATGTCTGTTCTTGGTCTCGGATTTTGTCAAATAAATTTCCCCCCAAAAATGCGACTTATACTGTATGTTTTTTTCTTCTTCATTATGCATTTTTTGGCTGGTGCGACTTATACTCCGGTGTAACTTATAGTCCGGAATATACGGTATATCTCAACTTATTTTGATGTGATTGTTTGTGGATAACCTTTGGAGGCCCCCTGCAGTGACTCTAAAGACCCCCAGGGGCCCCGGAGCACACTTTGGTAACCAGTGCCTTAATCTCATCTAAATAATAACAATTCTTCGTAAGGGCATAATAAAATTGTTTAGCTAATTAACCTCTTAAGACCTAGAGTCCCCGAAAATGGGGACTTTTTTCAGATACAGTTACTGAACTACGTGTTTTACGCAGAAAAATATTCCAAAATTGCAAATTAGTGACAGCTGATGTGGGATTATCCATTTCTGTTGTTATTTGCTCCACCACAGGGAGGAAAAAGGCCTTTTTGCAGAAAAATGTGTGTGTTTTTTTCAGGCGGAAATTCATTCAAACTTATGGCAACCTCATTTTATTGTCAAACAACATCATTTATTTTTATTTCACTTCAACCATCATCCCAAAGCTCTACCAAATGTGTGGACACCAAGGTTAGCCATGTGCACCTATGATGTAAAGAAATGATTTTTGGAGAAAAAGGCCTAGGGCTTAAGAGGTTAACACAATAATCAAACAAGAAAATGATCGTTAGTTGCAGCACATTTTTCTCTCCATTTGGCCGACTTCACCCACTGCAGAGCACAGACACGTCTCTATATCTTGTGAACCAGGTCCCGAGTACAGCTGTAGGAGTAACCCTTTAATGCATGTTTTTTATTGGTCATGAGAGAAGCACCAGACCTCACTGAGTCCCAGGCCACCTCCAGTCCACCCTTTCTTCACGTTTGTCTGTGAACTGTCATAGATTATAATAACTTCTACAGTGGAAACAGCCAGATGGAATGACACTGCCTCGATGCTACAGATTGTTGATGTCTCCAGCCTTGTCATACACTCTCTCAAAGTCATTGAAAACTCCCACAGCAAAAGCCACATGGTCTTAATAAACTTTTTAAAATGAGTTCTGATCATCAGTCATTGCAGAATTACATAGGGCCATGTAATGAATCAAATTCTAATTTAATCATGATTGAATTTATGGTCAGCACG
>OMNZ01080180.1:4384-16419 GCA_900303255.1 Lesueurigobius sanzi
GTTAATCAGCAAAAAAAAGTTGATTTGGTGTTTAGTTGTTCTTTAAGCTCCTGGTGTCTTGATTTCCCTCTCAGCGTTTTAGCACTAAAACAAAAGTATGTCTTCCTGATGTGTGTTCTAACCTGCAGCGCATGTGGACAGACCTCACACTAAGAAGACACTTCTTGTCTTCAGGAAGTTTAGTAAAGTTTTATCACGTAGACTAGGTACTGGTTTTAGAGAAATCCTCCGGGACACGGGACACAGGGCTCAAAATCAGGAATAATTTGACAAATGCTGGAAGGTGCATTGCGCATTTCTCCGCGACGCACAGCGAGGTCTTTCGAAGCGCATGCAAATTAGCCACATGGCACATGAACGCAAAACAAACAGGACTGTCCCGAACTGGGTAAACTGGGACTTTCCCATCAGAGCCATGTTGTGGAGTGGCACATTTCATTCATAAAGCAGTGAAACGGTGATTTTGCTGCCGTTCATGAGACATGACACAGCGCTTGCTTTGCGTACAGTGTTCTGCGGAGAGCAGCTGCGCGTCACTTCAAAGGAGCGAAGGTTAAGGGGAGGAATTTTAATGCTGCGTTAATTTATTTTATCGTGATAATTCTACCATTTTGATGCAATGCGTTAACGCGATAATTTTCCCAGCCCTATTATTTAGACTTTGTTGCCAACAATATGAATCAAAATATTGTTAAGTACAAGACTGGAAAGTTCTGTAGGAGCTACTAAAGTCTGTAGGAGCTACTAAAGTGGAGATGTTGTCGCCACAATCTGAGAAAAAATGCTTTTTGAGAAAAGGTCATTGAAGTAACAATTTCCCATGGAGAAACTTTGAATACGTGCAATACTTACACTCATTATTGTACAAATGTCTGTAATGGTGAGTAATTCGTTTTAAAGATTATATTGAACAGAGTCTGCCCATTATAACTCTGTAACACGATCTGTTTAGTGTTTGGTCCAGTATTGATTGGCCCGTGAAAGAAGTGGCGAGGGTTACATAACCAAAATACTGGGGGAAAACTTCACTCTACTTCACTCTACTACAAGGACAAAAGATATGGACGAAAATATACACAGTACAGTTGTCCCTCGCTATATATAAGTGAAATACTGTCAGTGAACGGACTGTAGCTGACAGAATGGAGGATATTTCCTTGGGGCTTTTTTGTGTCAGCTGTGCCTCGCGGTGAAGCAGAGGAGGAGTATCACGGTCAGAACAGGCTGGATTTGGTTGATAAAGCCATTATAAGGTCAGTAGATTATGCAAAACATACACAACGCTGGCGCTGTGACGTCATCGTTTTAGGAAAGCTGCAGAGCGGCAGTAACAACGGAGCCGCGAAAACTGCGTTTTGAAATCTTTCCACCCTGAGACCTAGTTTCAAAGTTTTTCATTTACACCCCCCCAAAACGCCGGCTTCATGTGGACGATACGCCGGTTTGATATAATACTTTTGCGTTTCAGCCTGAGTTTGTCTTTGTGTGGTCTTTGTTAGTCATATGTGTCTTATAATAAGACACATATGACAAATGTTGCGTGTGCATTAGTGTCACCTCCTTAACCTACTCCATGTGTGTTCACATGAATGTGTTTTCGCCGTAGACTTTACGAGTCTCATTGCCCAAAGCTGAATAAACGACATAAACACGAGCACGCCACCGCATTAGCTGTTTAATCATAGTTTCATTGAGAAATTCTCACTACGCACAGGTCTGTCTGCCCCGCCCACTACCTGGAGCTGAGCGGAGGGCTCAGGGCAGTGGACTCAGTCGTTTATAGAAGCCAGTCAGTTAGGAAACTAAGACACCTGCACCAAGGCCTTCAGTGGAAATAGACGCACCTGAGCGGCGCGAGGACAAAGAGGCTGTAGCATCGTCAGAGGAACTGTGAAATATGCGTTTTAAAGCCTTAAAACATATAATATTTGTAAAAAATAAAGCTGACTACTTCACGGATTTCGACTTTTGTTTTTTTAAACGTAACCCGATAAACGAGGGACCACTGTAACTTGTTTTGCAAATGTCGATTCCAACAATGTAATAATGCAGCGTTATGGCTCTGAGTGAAAACTGTTAAGGTATTTACATTATACATATGGAATACATATATTAGCATGCACAGTTAATGGCAGCTCACCGGTGGGTCCTTGGGGTCCAGCTGGTCCTGCAACAACAAAACAGAATTCATTATACCCTCACAGCTGAAATGGTAATTGGTCCTTAGGCGCCAGGGCTCCGTCAGAGCTGCCATGTTTACTGAGCATCTTCTCAGTTACGTAGTTTATGTATGTTTAAAAGTTTCTTTCAAAATTGTCCGAGAAGGTTTCCACTTCCACTCATTATTAACAGGGATGAAGGGTGCGCATTACTAAAGTCTGTCACTGGCTTCCAATATCAGCCAAACACACCACTTCGCTCTCTAACTATGCAGCAACTGGTGACTCTTCAAGCCTTTTAAAAGCAGTAGGAAGTAGAGCCTTTAGCTACTAATCTCCAATTCTGTGGAATCAACATTCAAAATGTTCTTCTTCCAAGTAGCTTATGGTCAGAAGAGCTACAGCACCAAATGCCCATTTAGGCTCCCATTCTGTACGTGAACAGATCCGTGCGTTCCAAGTGTAGTTACCGTCACTGGAAATTATACTTCCATCCACATGTTAAGATAAGATAGTTCTTTATTGATCTCACAATGGAGAAATTCACGTGATATTGAAACCTACCAAAACAGGACATCACCAAAACAATATGGTGCCAACTGCGATGTTTTCTACTCTACAGTTAGTGAAGAATATTCAAGAAAATGAGACGTGATGTTTGTTTGTAATTTGTTAAAATCACTTCTTAAAAGTTTAGTTGCCTCGTTGAGCTGTGTGCAGTAATGTCCCTAGTGGCTAGCTCATGTACTGCAGCGTTACTATGGCCCCCACAGGCTTCGTTTAAAAAGAGCAAGTGATGGACCAGACCGCACGAAACGGACAGATCAGGCTGGAGACAGACAGAACATCCATGTGTATCAAAGGTAGACATGAATGAGCCTTAATCCTACAGCCGAAGCAAAGTTGCCATAGGAGCAATAATGCTGGGGGAGGTACGGCCCACTGAGCTCTATCCTCTTGTCCTTTTTAGTGTATAGTTATTGACGTGGTGTCTCCTTGTGCCACTCCCAAGTTCTATTTTAGATCAGGGGTTTTCAACCTGGGACAAGTCCAGGGGTGATTCATTTAACAAACACAAATAGGGTTAAATGATCGAAAATAATTCAATTTAATTGATTGTTAGAAATCATCTGTAACCCAATGAGATGTTAGTTTGAGTCGGTTTAGTCACGGAATTAAATAATTAGTTAAACTATTTTTAATTTTAGGAGCGCGTTTGAGGAATGTCGGGGAAAATCGGAATCTACGGGTCAGTTCCAGTCGACTGAGGAACAGTTTCGTACACAGGGCCATCGGGAAGCTGAACTCCCTCCCCCCCCCTCCCCCCCCCCTTCCCCCTCCCCCCGCTCCACAGTCAAGGATGAGAGAAACATAATTTCAAACCATTCACAATCACATGGTTTGACAAATAAAAAATCTTGAATCTTGAACATAGGTATACGCAACCCATATTACAGCGTGAACACATGGGGCTTGTTTTTTCGTTTTAAATTTGGTTGGTGCGGCTTATACTCAGGTGCAGTCAATAGGCCGTAAATGATGGCACTTTGTTTTACTCACCAGACTCTCCAGTTGGTCCTTGCTCTCCTTTTGCTCCTGTAGATCCAGTATCACCTTTGTCACCTTTATCACCTGCACACATCAACATCATGTTTTTATGTAAGTGCAGGGCTTTTGTAAAAAAAAAAATCCATCGAGATTATATCCAGCATGTGCATGTCAAAGAGAGGCGAGTCAGATGGGGACAGTAAAGACCATAGAAACAATAGAAAAAAATAAATATTCATGGACATTTTTTTGAGTGAGGGCCTGCTCTGGTTTGACCTATTGAGAACAGAACATGAATGTCAGAGCTCCTCATCTATCAAGCGTCTTCATCAGAGAAGGACAATGAGGACGAGGACATGATGGACAGGTCACCAGCGCTGCTATCATCTGCACACGCTCCCAAACAGAAACCTACACTGATGTCTAGAGCTGGGCAATTCATCAAATTTTAATCAAATCTCGATATTAAAAAAGGTTAATAAGATTACGATAATCGCGTGGTGAGCTTTAATCAAGGCAACTAGCCAATCCACCCACAGAAAATAAAACATACGCCTCACTAGTAATTACAAGCCTAGTCCAGTAGATGGCGGTAAATGCTCAGTTGTTTCCAGTTACATGTCCGCAAAATCAATCCAGCTTCGTAAGTAGCTAACTGCTGATGGTGAAAAAATGGCCTGCAGTTTCCCCCAAATATTGGAGCACTGAGCAACATGAGCATTTCTTTAGGATTTCTACTACAATGGAAAAGGTCGGCCAGAGATGCTTTTCTAACAATTGTTAGTAAACTTAAAATGTTCTAACACGCTAGCTAACATAGCTAGCTGTTGTTGCAATCTTGCGTTGTTTCTTCAAACACTTTCACTATTGTGCATCTCTCTGCACATGTTTTTTGTTTTGTCCCTGGCCATGTGAGAGCTGTGTGGTGTCCTCTAGCTACTGTGTGGGAGGGGAAGTGCCCATGTCTGCTTCTTTAGTAGAAAGTTAGCAGTTAGCGCAGTTTAGAAGTGATGGTCAACAGGATCAGGCCGTTCCCCACAATCAGTATAATCACCAGTACTATAGTTAAGGCCTTATTTATTTGTTTTTTTCTTATTTAGACAAAAATCATGAACTTACCCATCCCGAGATATAAAGCAAACTTGTACAAATGAAATAATGCCTTTACAGAGGATGATTGATATGTTTATATATTCACTATATTCACAAACATTTGCATTGTTTGTATTTAGACTTTTATAATATTTGAGCAGGGACAATGCACAAAAAAGAAAATATGTCAGGGGGTCACCAGATCATGTGGTCAACATATTTTATTTGTAGTTAGAAGGAAAAACTTGCATTCTTGGGGCAGCACACAGCCACACCATTAAAGTCTGTAAGTTGAATTACAAATTTAACTGAATGCTGATATGACCATTTGTTCATAAATTCTGATATGAATAGCTAAAAATAATTAGGGGAAGTTCCTCCCTTTGCAGATCTCAGCAACAAATCTGCAGGACTGGTGTGGCTCAATGAAATGTCTCTTCCTCCTCATTTTGCAAACAAACACCACACTCAGACCAAGGGAAAAAAAGTGAGTTTGGTCTTTTATTCAGGGAAAAATCGAGACAAACATCTCCAAATTGAGCGCTGCATGAAGAATGTATTCCTACCGTGTCCCTCCTAAGCATGGCACTGAGGCAATAACTTTACACTCAATATTATATCTGTATCATGAAGGGAACAGGACACTGACCTTTGGACCCTGGTTCTCCTGGCCGTCCTGGACTCCCGGCGGGTCCTGCATTCACACAGAAGTAACATAAACAGTTATAGTATATATTATTATATGTATATTATATGTTTTATTATATTTCATAATACATAATTTGTCCCAGTTTTACACAACCTCTGTCCCAGTTGTCCCTGTTTGTCACCAGTGCCATGTCCAAAGCAGCATATTTAGTCGATACTTCATGACTTTTAGCCAAGACGAAAAATGTGACGAAAAATGCAGAAAGAACGTAAGAAAAAATACAAAAAAGTAAGGAAAATTACTTTAAAAATAATTTTAAAAAATGACGAAAAAAATATGACAAAAATTAGGAAAAATGACAAAAAAAGGAAGAAAAAAACCCCCAAAAATTATGAAAAAATGTGAAAGAAAATGTGTTTTACACTTTGTATGTATCGTTTTCAGTTCAAAATATTTAGGCAAATATCAGTTCCGATCTGAGAAATGTGCCAACGTGACTTGGGAAATCTGTAATTAAATACATTTGAATTAAATAATATAAATTTAAAGTTGACTACATCAACTTAGATTTAGTCGACTACATTTGCATTACATTTTCATAGACTAACACTAGTCCATCTCTTTAATCAATGCATTGTACACTTTATGTGTAGGGAAGCAAGCAAGTAAGAATATCATTGCATAGTTAAAACTTGTGTGTGACAATACACTTCTTGAATATAGACTAAAATAACAAAACAATCTACAAGCAAAGGTGCATTTTTGTCAAATATTTAAGATTGAAACTAAGATATGTATGTCAAAATTAAAATCTGTTGTGTACAAATAGAAGAGTAGAGGCCTAAGCACACAGCCATGAGGGACAGCTGTACTGAGGCTGAAAATAAAGTTTGTTTAGTGTCTAAACAAACAGATACATCAGTGGCATTGGGTTATGTATCACTGTCACATCATAGTAGTAGTAGTAGTAGTAGTAGTACTACTAATGTATTGGTTTTACCTGGACTTAGGCTGATGGCAGTGATGCGTGAGTCTAGTCTCAGTGTGCTGGAGTTTAACAGACCCACATGTGTCTGCAACTTCTGGATCTGACCATCTACAGCACACACATTCTGCACCTGCACATCCACATTCAAACTTAATTTTTCAATTTTCAGGTTTTTGGGAAATAAAGAGTGTAATTATTGCACTGATTCAGAGTTTCTCCATAGAACTATGTTGTAACTTCAAAGACCACTTTCTCAAAATGCATTTTTCTCACATTGTGGTGACAAAATCTCCACTTTAGCAGTTCCTACAGACCATACTTTCTATACCTACTCTAAACTTATTCAAAAACTAAACAAGATATTCAAAATCCCCTCTGCACAAGTGTTTATAACTAATATATCAACAAAATAAAACCATACATTTAAACCTGGCTCTATCCATTAAGATTTTGTTGCTGAATATATAGGCAATGTGGCCATTTTTACACTCGCAATACATTTCTTCCTCATATTTATATCAGTAATATTACGCTCAATCCATAATGTTTTCCCTATTCTCCTGCAGTGTCTCCCCTTATGCCCCAACAATCCTCCAAAGGCCCAATTGGACCATGTGCGTTTGCGTGAAGTCCTGACCTGGGTTTGTAGGGTCCGCAGTTGTCCGCGGAGGCTTTGTGTCTCCTGGCTGTTGTTGTGGACTAAGCTCTGGAGGCCCATGTCTCCTGAACCTCCAGACTGAGCAGCGGACGACGGTTTAGACCATTCAGACGCTGATGACTGCAACGAGAAAACTGCACAAAACAAAACCCGTCAGTAAAGACTGCACCGGTCATCTTGCAAAGCACACACCAGGTTTGTTTTTGTTAGTAGTGGAACAAAATTTGTTTGGTCGTCACTCAGTACATTGTAAATGAGGGGATGTGTGAAGCGCTTTGGGTGTGACTTCTGTCATATGAAAAGCGCTATACAAATAAGATTCCCTTCCCAGTATGCTCCTGGTAGGGTCTCCCATGGCAAGCAGGTCCTAGGTGACGGGTCAGAACAAGAGCAGTTCAGAATCCCCTTGGGCCAGTTGTTCAAATGTAATCTGATCAGATTTTGGTTATCGGATAGGCTCAAATCTTGAAAATGGGTTGTTCAAAGGGGAAAGAAGGATTCTGAAATCAGATTTGAGCACCGAATCCAATCCTAGTTTCAATCTGGATCAAACCTTCAGTTTGTGTTGTTCAAAACTTGTGAGTAGGGTTTGGATAACTTTGATCCAAAAAAACAGGATTATAATGATAACCCAACAGGGGGCAGTAATTCAGGGTGGAATTCAGGAAGAAAATGTCATAAAAATGTGTCAAATAATACATTTGTATCATTTAGTGAATATACTTTAATTCATATTTTGCACTTGACTTGTTTAACTGTTACAGTATAAAGATAAAGTAGTTAAGTAGACATAGGCTACCAATTAAAAGTAAAGTAAAAATAAAATAAACATGATCTTGTCCCCATGAAACAATCCCCCAAACAGATTTCAATAACAAACAAAAATAATATATCACATTTTTCTGTCATTCAACTTATTCAAATAATAAATGAAAGTGGATGTTTATGTTTTTTTGTGTTTTGTCTCGAAATAAGAAACACTTAAAGTGACCCATGTTGGCTCTTCTACCTGTTGTTCTTTACAGCTGGTGGCCCACATTGTGATATGTCCCATTTAGAGCACTGGTAATCCAGATTTGGTCATCTTGAAAACTGTGTATCTGGATCAGGGTGATCTAATCCAATGTTTCTTTGAAAAACTGGCAAAAAAGTAAGACTTGATCCTGGAGAGCGAAGAATGGGATTTCCAAATCCAGATCATTTTAATCCAGACAAAATTTTTTGAACAACTGGCCCCATATGATGAGAGACCATCAAGGCTGGTTACGTCACCCAGAGGTGAAGGAGCGTTGTGGGGCTGTCCTCCCTTGGACCCACCACTTGCAGGAGGAGCCATAAGGGGCTGGTGGTGCATTGTGATCCAGGCAGCTTTGGACTGCTGCACCACGACCCGGCAACGGATAAGCATTGATTTAAACATGTGACCAGTAGCGTGACATTGTTGTTATGTCCACGCTATGAGACGGCTCAGAACTGATCCAATATTGGATTATTGGCTTTAAAAATGTGCAGGACAGTTTGGGGGTTTGAACAATGACGTAATTGTTTATATTATTACAACATATATATGGACATAACAAGAACCAGAAGCATTGTTATAGCACGTTCTAGTTTTCAACACTAGTCCACAGGGGGCTTTTATATTACTACAGATAAAATACATTTCATACAAGAGAAAACCAAGGCACATTTTACACATGAGAACAACTCTGGCCTGATCTTAACCACTGTATAAGCTCTCTGCTCTTTCTGTTCCAGGAAGTAGAAAATTAAGCGCTGCAGGAGTCAACATGAACAGACCAACGCAGACAGGATTGAATGAAGTGAAATACTGCTCCAGGTCTGTGTTTGACAAGGAACAACGTTATACCATGGCTAAAAGCTCAAAATGATGATGAATGAAAGCATTATTTGTCTCCTTTAACATGATTATTTTTTCCAGTGCGCACCAAATCCCATCCACACTTGACTGGAAACAGTTGATTTGTGTGTGAAGAAATCGAGTCTCAATAATTTGATGGAAGGACAATTTTCTTCTTTGCCAAAGGACCAAGAGCCAAACCATACAAATACAATCATGGCCCAAAGTAAAGCACTACTTTCTACAAATGTCAGTGTTGTGCGTTATATATAACCTAACAGAGGTTTGAAGAGGATTTTTTTTTTTTTTTTGAGGTCCTTCAATAAGATTGTACACTGTATACCCTGATTCGCTGGGATAACTTGTGAGGATAAAAGTGAGGAAACCTGTTACCTTAAATAAGCAGAGTTAACTCGGTATAAAGGTTAAATGTACTTGAATAATCCAAAGCAAGTAAGAACACTTCATTATTTTAAGTTATGTCAGCTCATCATTGTCCTCTTGAGCCCTTGACTCAAGCTGGTGAGCTTGGATAGCTGAGTGTAAGCTCGTTACATGACTGGGAAACTTTTAATGATAGCTGCACATTGTGAGTTAGAGCTAAGTTTAGGACGGTAATGTTACTCTTTATTAAAACACAAGTTCGAAATGCTTAAATATTTACTGTCACTTCACCATTTTGCAAACTTTAAGCAAAGTAACGGACATATTTCCAGCTAGTATTAGTATTAGGGTTTACAGTGTAGTGACTATTTGTCAAAAAAAAAACCCTCAACTTAGACATGACCACACTTCGGATCAAAATGAGTCCAATGTCCAAACAAAATTGTAAAGTTTCATTGGTTTTATTCCAGGTTGCAGGGAAACAAACAGGTAACTATTGCCAAGGCCTACTGGGTGCCTCTCGTTCTCTGACTGAAATGAGTGACTAATAAACAAAAAAATAGGGGAAATCATTCTTAATTCTAGTCATTTTAACTCACCAAGTATATATTTTTTGCTTACATCTGCTATATACGGTGTCCAAAAGTCGGAAAATCTGAGGTTTGCACAATAAAGCCAACACAGGACAAACATAACTTGCACAACTTGAATTCTTGTCAACAGTCAACAGGAGTTCATGCAGAGGTCGCGACCCAAACACTTCCTCAGCTTTGGCGTTCCCTCAAAGAATGTCTTACTTTGTCACAGTCGTGTACAGTTAATCTCGAGGGTTTCATATTTTCTCTCCATCTCTGCGCTCTCCACTGTTAGGGCATGTAGAAGTATGATAAGAGAAGACACCAGAGGAGAGTGGACAGCCCTGACCGTGAGCCAGACCGAGAGCTAATGCGGAGGAGGACGATTTCTAGTTTTTCTTGCACAATGTTGCCAAGAAGCTGGGGACCTGATCAAAATGAATGTTTCCTGCATGTCTTTGATTTGACTGCAGTGCTGACTACTTTCATGCAGTGATTTCATCCTGGAACGGCTCCCGATAAAAACTTTTGTCAAGGAAGAAGGGTAAGAGATAGTTTGATCATCTGTGCTGGTAACTGTCAAAATTCCTTGTCTTAGTTTATTGCAAATTTCTCTGTAATTCCTGGGCCAATCCACGTGAAGCAAAAATTGTCGCAAAGTTCAATGTCTTCTCTGTCAGCACATATGAACTAAGGTCTAATTATTTTCTCATAAAGGTGTCTAAAAGTGGAGACAATTTTTAAAAACATGTGCGTGATGTTGGCCAATAGAAAGGACTTTCAGCCATAAGAAGAATAGGACCACTATCAAATAATGATCAGGGAAAACATTTGGACATGTTATCCCTCCAGACGGGGCCTCTCTGTGAAGTTTGCATGTTCTCCTCGTGTCTGCATAGGTTGCCTCCTGGTGCTTCGGTTTTCCCTACCACTAAAACATGTACAATAGTCCAGGTCGCTGTTGTAAATGAGAATTTGTTCTCAATAAAAATACAAGTACTGACCAGGCCCTGCTTAGCTTCAGAGAGCTAACGGACTCAGACAGAGTGAAGGAAGTATGGCCACTACTGCACTTCATAAACTCCAAAGAACAAGATGAGGCCAGACAAATTCATTGACCGTAAACAAAGTGAAAATCCTTCACTTGAAAAAGTAATCTACAAATAAGTAACTCTTTTTTTAAGCAAATTTGCCCTTCCTTTGAGTAACTAGTGAAAACAAATCTGCCAGTGGGGAAAAGATTTTTAAGCCTCAGTCCTGGAACACACATCCTGCATCATCGAAGCATTTTCATTGATTAAAAAAATAGGGTTGATTCTATTTTAATACGCAGGATGTGTGTTCCTTAAACTAATAAACATCAAAAATCTTTATTTTCTTAATTTAAAGGAATAGTTCAGCGCTTTTACATGCATACATATGCTCTAACCTGGGCTTAGATGAGGCGATGCGTGACTGTCTGGTCTTTGTGCGTGCCTTCAGTCCCGTAAGACGACAAAAGACGGTGTTAGCATTTTGCCTCTACAGTATAGTGCCATGGCGCCAAATTTTGGTGAAGTTAGAAGCCACAAATCTCTTCCAAGTTGGCTCTGGGTCTGCTACAAACTAGTCTCCATCATCTACAAAGTCCTCCATTGCAAA
The DNA here is from genome assembly GCA_900303255.1 of Lesueurigobius sanzi. Lineage (NCBI taxonomy): Eukaryota > Metazoa > Chordata > Actinopteri > Gobiiformes > Gobiidae > Lesueurigobius > Lesueurigobius sanzi. Next base: position 15,940 of record OMNZ01080180.1, read on the forward strand.
TGATCCGTGCACTTTGCGCGTAGCACAACGTTGTTCTGTTGCCGGAAGTGAGTGGAAGGAGGCATCTCTCGGGGGAAGGTTACTGCGCGGCGGCCGAAGCACTCCTTAAACTATAGTGCCCCTTTTTTCCACTTAGAAAATTGACAGTTTTAATTTTGTGTAACTATACTTTGAACATGTAACTACTGACATAACCCTATTTAAATAGGGGAAACGTGGAAGAGATTTGTGGCTTCTAACTTCTCCGAAATTTGGCGCCATGGGACTATACTGTAGAGGCAAAATGCTAACAACGTCTTTGGTCGTCTTACAGGAATGAAGGCATCGCCTCATCTAAGCCCAGGTTAGAACATATGTATGCATGCAAAAGCGCTGAACTATTCCTTTAAATGTAAAAAACGTCAAAATCAAGGGTGAATGAAGTTATTTTAAATTAATTCAATATATATTTATATATACAGTACAGGCCAAAAGTTTGGA
>OMNZ01080194.1:0-17036 GCA_900303255.1 Lesueurigobius sanzi
AAATTCAGGAGATTTTTTTTTGGAGACAAAAAAATTCAAAGATGTTTTTTTCAGTGTTAAAAAATTCAAAGCGTAAAATTCAAAGACATTTAAAATTCACAATGTGACGACACAAAAAATCTTCCATACTTGGTCCTTTGGCCGTGAATTTAAATGATATGAGGCTCTTTCAAACTGTCACTGAAGTGAAAACATGTTTTTAGTCCCTTCTATGAATCAACCAAAATGTCTGGACATTTTAGTCACATTAACTACTTTTCATTTAGTTTTCGTCTCATTTTAATCCCTTTGACCAAAATTATGACAAAATATTTCAGTCGACAAATTTAACACTGTTTGAAATACAATATTGTGCACGAGTTTGGAGGAAAAAACATGGATAATTGCTGCCAGACGTTGAGTTTAACACTAGGATTTGTTCTTTTTCCTCTAAAGCTTTTGCACAGTATTGCATATTTTCAATCCAAAAAACCACCAGCTGAGAACCCATGAGTCTTTGGAGAAGAGACAAACCACTTACTGTGTTGCTCTGGAGCCCGAGCGTTTGTAAAGAGAGGGAGAAGGGATGCACACCATTATGAACAACATCAGGGAGCAGTAAAAACTCACAGCAGGATAAAGATCATGCGGTTTTGTTCGTGGGTCAGGAGTAGGGCTGGGTCCCGTTAAACGATACCAGTCTGGTATCGAAAAAATAATGAAGGTTCTACCGATATCGAAAAATAAATTGGTACCGAAAAAATGTTTATCGTTAGAAAGCAAATGTCTCTTCCTGGTGGATCTGAGACTGCACTAAAGAAAGCGCTAAGGTAAATGATAAAAACACTAAAAGAAACAGATAGAATAAATGATCATTATTGTTCTGTTTTATGGTTCTACAACAAAACTAAAATCAAGCACGAGGATAAATGACTCGATTTGAGAATATTAGTCTTGTTTAGAGCAGTTTTGACTAGATTAGGCACATTTACTACTGTCATCTAGATTATTTGGTTTATTTCATGACAATATTTACTGATTCTAAGGTAATCTCACTTGAATTAGGGAAATAAAACTGCCAAAAGACCAATTTTCTTACCCCATTGGTAAATTAATTTAAATAAAAAAGGAACTAAGTAGAAATCTATTGAAGCAAGTCAAAACAAGTGGTTAGAATTAGGTCAAATGAGCCACTAAAACAGCTCAAATTTAGATAAATAAATGAATTTGGGTCATTTAACCTTCTAGATATTTACTTTTTTGTGTAGATGACCAATAATTTAGTATAGGTATCGAAAAAGGTATCGTTCAGGTATCGGTATCGTAAACCAAGTATCGTTAAAGTACTAGTATCGAAAAAACATGAACGGTACCCAGCCCTAGTCAGGAGTGAAAAGTAGGAAGAGGCACCTGTTTACGGGAGCGGACAGCGCACTCCTCCAGAGTCTCAGCCGCCTCCAGTTTACCCTGGCGGCGGTAAAGAGCGCCCAGGTTCCTCAGAGTGGTGTTCACTGTGGGGCTGGACACAAGGCACAAACACTCTTTACACAAGGACAATGGTAAAAATGCAACTCCAGCCATGTTTGATTGAGGGAACATTGTAAAATGGGGAAAAGCTCTAAAAAGATGATTTTGTGACTTTAAACAGAGGAATTGCATAGAAAATCTCCTGCTTGTATTTCTGACAGTGAAATGAAATCCTTAATATTGACGAAGCAGATTCGGGCTGTGTGAGTGTTGACATTTCTAGAAAGAATTTCACGCAGAAGATTCAAAGAGGACCTTCAGACCGTTCATTGATCCACAAAGAAATGTTACTCATGCATGTACAGTTGTGGCCAAAAGTTTACATCCCTTTTAATCTTTTGGCCATTTTTTGTAGAATATGAATGAGAACACAAAAATATTAGTTTCCACTCATGGTTAGTGGTTTGTGTGAAGCCATTTATTGAAATCATAATGAAACAGAAACTAGTCAAATGCCCCTGATCTAACGTTTACACGACCTTCAACAACTGCCAGGAAAACTGTTCAGGAGCAAAGAAAAACTCACTTCAGCTGAAATACAGGACTCTCTGAAAAGGAGGGAGGGAGAGAAGGAAGGAAGGAAAGAAAAAGAGGAGGGAGCGAGGGAGGAAGGAGGAGGGAAGGGAGGGAAGGAAGGGAGAAAAGTAAGGAAGGAAGGAAGGAAGGAGGGAGAAAAGTAAGGGAGGATGGAAGGAAGGAGGGAGGGAAAGGAAAGAAGGGGGAAGAAAGGAAGGAAGGAGGAGTGAAGGAAAGAACAATGAGGGAGGGAAAGGAGGAGGAGAAAGAAGTAAGGAAGGAGGGAAGGAAGAAGGAAGGATGGATGGAAGGAAGGAAGGAAGGAAGGAAGGATGGAAGGAAGGAGGGAGGGGAAAGAAGGAGGAAGAAAAAGAGTAAGGAGGGAAGGAAGGAGGGAGGGAAAGAAGGGAAAATTGATGTTTCAAGATGCACAACATGTAAACATTTGATCAGGGACATTTGGCTAGTTTCTATTTGAAAAGTGTAAACAACTTTGACAATTAATGTCTTCACACAAACCACTAACCAGGAGGGTTAGTGGAAAAAAGGGTTTTGTTTATCAATCATATTCTATCAAATGCATTACATCCCCCTGACAGGCTGCCATGGGATGTAGCATAACCTTTTGGCCACAACTGTATGTATCAATCACCATTTTGCTGAAAATAAGTAGAAATCCTACAAAGGCAGCCCAGGCTTTTGTGTAAATGTTCTTGAGTGTCCCTTTTGAGAAACACACATGATCTAACTCAACCCTGTATCTTAGTATACAGACTTTCTAAACCAGTTTCCCTTGTGTACATTAGTCACATGTGTGTATCTTCCTCCAGAGCACATGTCCTTACTCTCCCTCTCCTCCTGGTGTGTACGACCCAGCGGTGACTCACCTGTTGACTTTGCAGGCTTTGTACCAGCCTCCATATTCTCCATAGGGAGTGTTGTCTCGGTGCTTGCCCTGGAAGTAAAAAAAAGACAAGGGAAAAAAAAAAACGTGTGAGGAGGTGAGAACTGGTCGAGCCACATTTTTGTACAGTCTGCGCCATTATTGTGTTTCCATTATCGGCCGCAAAGGCTCATTTACACAGGGACGGAGCCACAGGTCACACTTCACATGCTTTATTTAGTAAATACAGAGGCAAAACAGGTTTACATCAGGGTTACCTTGCTTTCCTCTCGCTCCTCTGCGTGCATCCAAATGGGCTTATTTTCAGCTAAAGACACAAAAACACAGCGTTTGTACAGAGGTGTAAATATAAATACAAAGAAAATGTAACGTTTCTCAGTAGATTTGTGTCAAACATTAAAATGATGACATTAGCACGAAAACAAAAGTTAGAAAACACAATTCTATAAAGTTACCAAGCCAGTACTGCCCTCTAACAGTTGGGAAATGTGATTATAAACTCAAAAACATGTGATTTTAGTTCATTAAAATTAGGAATAATTGTAAATAAAATTGACACGTTCCTTTTACTCTTTGTAAACAAAAAAAAATAAGTATAACATCAACCATCTTTAAGCAATGCAGTAATAATATGAGGACTTTGTAGAAATGTAACCACCAGTCTGTGTCCTCTTTGCAGACATTGGTACAGTATGAAAAAATATGAAATTAGGCACAATGAAGGATGACAAAGAATGTAACGCTCTAAATTAAAGATGCACCGATCCAGCTTTTTGTTTCCGATACCGATACTGCGAGAATTTCACAAAAGTAGATTTGTTTTTTTATTATTAATATAAACCACTTCCAACAAAGTGTTATCCCTGTTAAAGCCTTAGCATACTGCTGCTAACTGCAGTATTTGCGCGGTGATCAAAAGCAGTACAGCAAAGTGTAAAACTACTTCAAAGCCTGGATTCTACTAATTAAGATCTTCCCAATGACACACATGATACAGCATGTCCATATTATATACCCAATATTGTAATCCCCCCAGTATCGGTCCCGATATCCGGATCGGAGCATCCCTCCTCTAAACGATGGTTTTGTTTCAAACCAAATTTCTATCCGCAAGCAACAAAGCACATACATTATTATTGACAGAATTATCATAAAAAAATATTTAAATGAGAATATGTTGAAATGATATGAGTTAGACATGACCTTGAGTTTTCTATAGACTATAGACTGTACATGTCTCCTGTGATACAAAGTGTAATGTTATTAAATTGAGCTAGATAATTTTGTCCCCTCAAAAGTGTCAAAATTTTAAAAATAAAATAATAAAAATCTTAATATTCAATTAGATTATCTCACACACATTTAAACTAAACAACTACAGACTGGGACTGGGTGATTTGGTCAAAAAACTATATCTCTTTGAGTCAGTTCATTTCCATCCATTTAGGCCAGATTCTAGTTTGGCCCTTTTTACTTGGAGCAGGGGTTCTTTGTGTTTTTCCACGGAGGGACAACATTAGCAGGTGAAGGGCCAAACGCAATACTGTTTTACACATAGAAAGACCAAATGTAAACAGATCTATGATTAAATCCTTTAATTACTGTGCTAATGAGTAGAACAGGCTGTTTTGGTCTCTTTAGTCACTATTGACAGTGTCTTCAGTCGCAAATTAAAGTACCGTACTTTCCGGACTACAAGTCACACTTTTTTCTCATAGTTTGGCTGGGCCTGCGACTTATATTCAGATGCGACATTTCACATTCTGTTCTTTATGCTATAGTTATCTGAATAATTTAATATGTTACATGAACATAGCAGACACCTATTCAGTTGGTTGTTTATGCTTCGTGGAGCTGAATAACCATCAGTGTGTTACATTAGCACCATACACCTGTTCAGCCTGTTGTTCTCTATTCTATTTTTATAACTTGCCTTTCAAGATGAAATGTCTGTTCTTGGGCTCGGATTTTGTAAAATAAATTCCCCCCCAAAAGTGCGACTTATTCTTCATTATGCATTTCTTTGGCTGGTGCGACTTCTAGAGCGACTTCTAGTCCGGGAAATACGGTAGATACTTCTTATGAATCAAAGCACGAGGGCCAAATGACAAACCTTGGAGGGCCAGATTTGGGCACCCCTAACTTAGAGATTCATTTTCCAATTTTGTTTTGCCCCGTAAAAACAGATCTTTACGCTGCAGTTTAGATTCACGTTAATTCCCATGAAATATTTCCAACTCCAATTCAGACTTTGACAGTGCGGACTATGTTGTTTTGACTTCATCTCTGGGGTCGACTGAGACTTAAAACTTTCTACTCAATAAGCAATAACCTGAACATTATTATAATTATTCCTGAGTGTAACAGATTAATCGACTGCACTGTGTTTTCAACAGGTTTCATAACTCTCACAGAAAAAGCTGCCTCTGACAGACTCATTCTCTATTTCTCTGACAGTCGTCTTGAAAAGCTCCTTTCTCTGACGAACGGCTTAGAAAATCCACTTTTGAACTGCCTGCTCATCACTGCTCACTGAAGACAGACATTATGCACAGTCAAGACATTTCAGAAAAATGAAGAGAAACAGAAGCAGCATTTCATTTAAGGCCAGACACTGCAGGAGAAGGTAAAATGTAATCTACTGATTCCAATTTGAAAGTTTTGCTGTATATTACTGACATGGTTGTTTACGAGTAAAAATGTCCACAATTGCTTATTGCTTTAGTGACAAAATCTGAATTAAGGACAGAGCCAGGTTTAAATGTATGGATTTATGTTGTTCAGAGGGATTTTAGATTTCTTGTTTGGTTTTTAAATAAACTAGTTATTGGTGACAAAATCTGTAAATAGTCAAATTTTGTCTTGTTTTCTAGGTTCAAAACTCAATAAATCAGGCTAGAAATGGAAAATTTCAAATTTGAAATCGAAGACTAAAGTAGGAGTGCCTAAAGTGCGGCCCACAAACAGCTTGTTGAATTGGCCACATCACCAGGGATTATCCTTTTTCTCCTAGTTTTCTACAAAAACAGGACTAAAACAAGGACAAGACCAGGTCGAATCCTGGATTAAGGTAGGTCCAAACCAGTTGTAAAACAGGACTAAAAGTATGTCTAAACGAGGATTAAACCAGGTCTAAACCAGGACTAAACTATGACTAAACCAGGACTAAACACACAGCTTTATCCAGGATTAAATCAGGACTAATCAAGAACTAAATATGGTCTAAGCAAAGAATAAACCAGAACTGATCCAGGTCTAAATCAGGTTTATTCCAGGACTAATCCAACCCTAATCCAGTCTAGTCTAAACCAGGTCTAAACTAGGGTTATAACAAGGATCAAATCAGGTCTAGTCCTGGATTAAAGTAGGTCCAAACCAGAGCTTAAATGAGACTAAAAGGAGGCCTAAACCAAGATTAAACCAGGTCTAAACCAAGACTAAACAAATCCAGGGATAAATCAGGACTAATCAAGAAATAAATATGATCCAATTTAAGAATAAAGCAGGACTGATCCAGGTCTTTGGCCTTCCATGCTGTGTACAAAGGTTTGGACACCCCTGCTGTAAAGTTTGGAGGCTGGAGCTACTAAAGCGGAGATGCTGTGAGAAAAATGCATAAAAAAAAATAAACTTCACATGAACTTACAATTTCCCTTTTAGTTCTATAGAGAAGACGCCTTATTGTGAACATTGAGCAATTTATCTCTTTTCAGATTAAAATGTACAGGTGCAGGTCATGTAATTAGAACATCATGAAAAAGTTGATTTCTTTCAGTAATTCATTCAAAAATTGAAACTTGTACATAATCAAATATACCATATTGTAACCGTTTCCTTGTATCGTCCATGTAAAAATAAGCAAAACCAAATGAAAAACTGACATTTCCTTTTAAATAGCATGAATTCTTATCATCTGAGGGCCCCAAGAGATCTTTGGATGCATAAGAGGGCCGCCACTCTCAAGTTTAGAGTAAAAAAAGTTAGTTGCAGTGTCTCCCCTTAAATTGGCACAGCGACTTACTCCAGGTCGAACGCATTTGTGATTCTCATCCTGCGTTTTCCTTACCGTCCACGGAGCCAAACTCCTTCTCGTGGGCGCGGGTCAGGATCTCTTTGTAGAGGATCTCGGCCTCCTTGTACTTGCCCTGTTTGAGGAAGCAGGACGCCTGAGGATTACACAGAGAGAGAGGGGGGGGGGTTTAGTCATGGATCCGATGAACCCATTGACTGGTAATGTGTCCCCTGGGGCGGTGCTCCGGTCTACAGTGATGCCTCCACTCAATGACAAATGTGACAGTAACGGTGCGTGGTGATAAATGTGTCTGTCATCGTTTGAAAGAGGAGACGCAACAAACCTGGAACACAAGAGCTGAGGATTTCACTGAAGGATTTACGGGAAAAAAGAAAAAGAGACGGCAGCAGCATTAAATCAACCAGATGGGGAACTTTTGAGAAACCAATATTAGAGGCCTTATATACACTATAATAGGGCATATGCAGGAATCCCTAAGTCCATTAAATTTATTTTGAAGAGCCTGTTTTGAAGTAATTGCTTGCTGTACTTTCAGACATTTATTCATATAAAAAGATTTGAGGTAATAATTGGCTTTTAAAATGAGGAGTAAAGTATGACACATTGCGCATTTCCTGCTCCCAGTGCAGCTGTTGGAATGTGAGCTTGTACTGAAGATGTTTTTGCCAACATGTTTCGCTTGTAATCTGTGCTAGTTCATGAGTGACCAAAGTGGGGCCTCCAATGGATTTCTTTTGGCCCTCAAGATGGTCTACTGTGATTAATTTGTGACCGAGTAGACCGCCAGTAGTTACTAAGGAATCCAAAACTGTTCTACTCAGTATCACAGTAATTAATGTTTACATTCGGTCTTTTGACATGTAAAACAGTAGTTGTGTTTGGCCCTCCATCTGCTTTATTTTGGCCCTCCATGGAAAAAACTTTAGGCCCCTCTGGTGTAGTTTTTATTTTTTCTTTACCAGAGAAATCAATGTGAAGGCTACTGTGTTCATCTCAAGTAGTTGCTGTTTCATTGCTTTTCATTTACTGATATCTAGCAGTTGTTTTCGTACTTTAACTTCTACGGCACGGTTTGTAAAATAGAACTTCCAGCGTAGAAAAACATGATGCTGTTATGTTTATTATTGGTCATGCAGGAGTCTCTAACACATTACCTTTGTAATAATGTAAGTAACATCCAGACAAGAAACAAGCTAATTAAAGGAGACATATCATGCTAAATCAATCTTAAAATCATGTGCTAACGTTGTTCTCTTGTCAAAAACAGACCTGAAGCAGGATCTCATTTCAGTTTTAAATTAATCCTGTTTGCTTTGGTCATTTCATATCGATTTCTTCTACGGTTCTGCAGCGCTTCGTTTTGTACTTCCTGGAACAATTACGTCATTGTTCAAACTCAACTGTCCTCCACATTTATCCAATACTGGATCAGTTCTGAGCTGTTCTGTCTGGTAGCGTACACACAACAATACAACGTTGTTGAATGAAAGAATAGGTACATTTTTTATAAATTCTCACCAGTCCTGGTGATAAAGCCATCGTTTATCACCAGGACTGGTGATAAACCAGGACTCGTTTATCACCAGGACTGGTGATAAACCAGGACTGGTTTATCACCAGTCCTGGTTTATCAAACGTGTCAAACGATTATTTCAACTTAAAATATACCATGCATATAGCCTTATGGGCATGGTATGGGCATAGGCGCGGGAAGTGGGGTGCTGTGGGGGCTGCAGACCACCCACTCAGTACGTCAGCCCCCCCTGCTGGGGGGTTGTGGAGAAATACAGCCTTGCCCACAATCAATAAAAAGTGCATAACACGCTGCACACAGCAGACGTCAGGTAAAGCCAACTCAGACAGATCGTGGACACGGGATAATGGGCTGCATAAAAACTGCTAAATGCTGCTCGTTTATCTTAAAATAGATTTAAATTTGCAATGTACTCGCAAAATCATATTATATGGAAAGAAAAAGATGCCCTGCGCCAGGATCAATCTCTGGTACTAAAGTCTAACAGTTAGTTGAGCTATGAGGTCCATGCTGTGCCTCACCGCTGTACTCCTATTAATATCACTCTGCCCATTGTGACGTTCACTCTGCTGATTGTGACGTCACGCCACATACGCTGCAGCCCCCAGTCCCCAGAGACTTCCCGCACGCCGGGGTATGGCCACTTTAACAAGTGACTTTTAAAAGTAACGTCACCAACACTGATCCTGACATTGGTCATTTATATCCATTTTACGAGTCCACCAACAGCACGAGCGCTGCCCTCTCACCAGGTTGTTTTTGGTCTTGGCCACGTTGGGGTCGTCTGGTCCCAGCCTGCACTCGTAGATCTCCAGAGCGCGGCAGTAATAATACTCCACCTCCTCGTACTTGCCCTGGTTCTGACACAGCAGAGCCAGGTTATTCAGCTGTTTGGCCACGTCCGGGTGGTCCTTCCCCAAAACCTGAAGAGAAACAACACAAAGTGGAAGGATCAGCTTAGAACAGCCACAGGACGTGTTGAATATAACACTGCAGACAAAGAGTCCAATTAATTAAAATCTACTTGGTTTACAAATCAGATTGGAAGGTCAAATGGTTTCGTTTTTTGTATTTGCTTTGGTTTTTTGTTCTCTCCCCTCCAACGAATACATTTGCCTTCACCCACACTTCCTCTGGGTTTGCATAGTGACTGACTGTGTGGTCACTGTTTTGGTTAATTTGAATGGATAATGACTATACACACAATTTGGTGAACAAATACTGTGTTCATATCTTATCACAAATCTTTATTTCACACATAAATGTAAGCAGTTTTTTAATATAATTCCCTTTGAATTCATTGTCATGTTTTAGTTTATCCAACCCATTCATGTATGATTCACTCCTTTTCCAAACGCTACAATCCTTCCACGATAAACATTTCCACTTGCGTCCCTTTCTCTCTCTGCTTCGCTGCTGCTGCTGGAGTCTCGCTCAGGTCTTATACAAGCCTCTGATCGATGGCGAGAATACAAAATCACATTTACAGGAACAAACCCATTGAACCCTGCTGCCCCGCATCCATTAAAGGGAGACACTGCAGGAAAAACAGCCAGTTTGCTCTTAACATAAAAACTTTCACCTGGAAATGAATAAATGACCCACTCTTTACAATTATTCACTGAATTAACGTTCCTCCATAAAACTATATGGGAAATTGTAACTTCAAATTACTATTTTCTCCCATTTTGGTGACAACATCTCCACTTTAGTAGCTCCTACAGACTCCAAACTTTACAATCTTGGACTTAACAAGGGGTTTTTCAATATTTAATTCCTCAAAGTTTGAACCCCAAAAAACAAGGTGAAATTTGAACAGATTTTACAGATGTATTCACTGAGAACTAACAACATATCCAACATTCCCTCTGAACAAATCTTTGCAACGAAGATATTAACAAAATAAAACCATCCATTTAAACCTGGCTCATTCCATTGTTTAGATTTCGTCGCCAAAAATATATAGTTTTGTCCATTTTTTTGCATACAATACCATTTTTCCATCCATGTCAGTAATGTACAGCATGAGTTTCAATTTGATATCTCTCAATTTAAATTCCTCCCCTGTTCACCTGCAGTGTGTCTCATTAACACCGCTCTGACGCAGGAAAAACCTCCAGCGACAACTCCGCGACCGAAAAGATCATTTTCACAAAGGATATTTTTAGTGGCTCATGTTACAGAGTCTTTGAGCTGGTGTTAATAGCCCGTTTGTTCTGGGTAATTGTCTGGTGCGATGCCGGGACAGACCTTCTCTCTGATCTCCAGGGCTCTCTTGCACAGAGGCTCGGCTTCCTTGTACTTCCCTCTCTTTCCGTACAGCACGGCCAGGTTGTTCAGCGTCGCGGCGACCTGAAGGAGACACGAGACGAGTAAAAGGTCATCAAACAACAGAAATCCTGAATTGTGTGAAGTCAAGGCAGCTGGATGTTCATGTAAAGGCGGGGCATATGCAATAATCCCAAAGTCAAATTGAATTCCCTTTAAGGACCTTCTTGAAATATATTTTAAGACTTTTAAGCACATTATGTTTTTGCCAGTAATGTACTTTAAAATGTATCTATATTTCCAATAGATTGTCGGAAAAAATTGGCTTCTAAAGGGTTTAGGTTTTAGGTTTATTGAAAATTCTTATCATTTCACAGAATTAAACAGATTAAGCTTTGAGATATGACTGTTTATCATAGACTTGTCTACTTTGACCACAGACAAAAACTTAAAATACCTTCCAAAATTAGAACCTCCTAAATTGAAATTAAGACTTTTTAATGCTTTGATTTAGATTTCTCTGACTTTGAAACTTTGAATACTTTTAAAGAGCCCGGGGAAAAAAGGCTTCTGTTTCGAAACCTACCAGCTCCTTCCTCAGAGCTGCTCTGTGAGTGAGAGAAGCCTTTCACAAATAGGGCACAAACAGTTTATTTGTGGCTGCGGAGGCTGCAAGATTAATTGATATCGAACCGACATCGCAATTTTAAATACTGCAATAACCTAACCCGAAAAGCTGAGGGTTTTTTTCTTCCTTGCGTCTACAGCGTTTCATGAAGCTAAAATATAATAAATGAGGACTACTGCAATGTATAATAGCAGTTGCAGGAGTATATTTTGCTGACAATACTCGGAGCAGTGACAATAAGCAATAATATTGGTCACCGCGTGTTTACTGCGGGTGTAGAGACTAAATGCGCTAGCCGTTAGCTGTAGCATGCTAACGTTTTTAGCAGCTTAAACACGGACTCTGACTGAGGCTCTGTTGACACTACAAACAGCTAAAATTACAGAGAAAGGTTGTCATTACCTCTTCAATGTGTTCATTTAGTCTCAGGAGTGGAAATAGATCTTTGGTCTGTGTGGCAGCCTCCTTGAGTCCTGGCTGTTGCTACTAGCTGCGTCTTTGTCTTGTAAACCAGTGTTAATTTTGACAGCAAATTTTAATTTAGTTTTAGTCCTTTGACGAAAATGGAATTTAATTTTAGTCAAGATTAAGTCAAAAAAATCTTAGTTAGTTTTGGTCTAATTTTAGTCAACAAAAATTCCACGTCAATTTAGTCGACTAAATTTGAAATAGATTGAGTAAACATTACATTTATATAATAGTTTTCACGTATATTTAATAATAAGCATCTCCCACATTATCGAAACACAGAGCTGTTCCTTTGGCAGTGATAAAAGGCTCTTTCAAAGTCAGTCACTGGAGTATGGATCATTTTAGTCCCTCTTTTTCATTTTTATTTAGTCTTTTTTTACTCTACGAAAATATCTGGAGATTTTAGTCATAGTTTTAGTCTCATGAACAAACTTTAATTTAGTTTTAGTCTAATTTTAGTCAGAAAAAATATTACTGTGACTAAAAATATGACGAAATATTTTAGTCGACGAAATTAACACTGTTGTAAACATAGTAATGTGCTGTTTGTTTACCCATGTGCTCTCTGGGGCCGTCTTTTTGCCGTTAGCTTCATCACAATGACATACAAATACTGTGGTCAGTGAGATGACCTTTATTGACCTCCTGAGTGAGTAGTGATACTGTATTACGGATTGTTGTAGTGATGGCATAGAATTGTATTGTAGTGTGGTAATTCCACTTCAGGCAAGAAGACAGCGGCCACAGCTATGCGTGACGCCCCTGGAAACCCATGTATATCAAACCAAATCAAAACTAAAACTCTCCCACATAAAACTGAAGCCCTTTGGACACACAATCGTGAACGGCTTTCACACAATCGTGAACTCATTCTGACTTTGGTTGATGTTATCAGTAAAATAAAGTCACAGTGTGTTTCTATCTGTGCCACTGGTTTAAATCTACCAAATCCTTGTGACCAACCACAAACTAGTCTTCAGCTGAAGCAATGGCAGGTTTCGTTGCTCTTTCTAAATTACACCACTTCCTCAGACAAAATAATTTGATTTAATCATTAAAAAAACAGAAAAAAGTTGTACATTTTCAAAGCACTGTGGTCCTATTGTGTTGCATTCTTTGCCTTTGAGCGTCGAACAGTTTTATCTCTGCACAAATCAACTCAAGGTCTCCAGACGTCGTAAGGAAACACCATTTCAACAGAGACTTCAGTGTCTGAGGTTTGTGGAGAAAATCACTGGATCGTCAAAGCGGCAGTAAAATGTGGCAGGTCTGTGGGTTGTAGACGGTGAATTTTTTTTCCTGTTGCAGAAGAAGTAGAAGAAGAAGTAGGAGCAGGGGGAGGAGGAGGTTTGTGATTGATTGGTTTTAAACCAGGGAAGTCAAATCTGGGAAGTCCCTGCCGATGAGATACCGTGAAGGCATCGTCTCCATGGCAACAGATGGAAACACAGTAAAATACAGCCGCGGCCATGTGGACTGGACTTTTTGTTCATGTAAACCGTTTCAACGTAGTGTGACCATTCAGTTTAAACACAAACAGTAAGTCATTTGTTTTATGGCGTCAAGATAAGAGTTCAACGATAATAAGGAATGGCTTCTTGTGAACGCATTATAGAAAGGGGGCTTACCGCGGGGTGGTCTTTGCCGAGGGTCTTCTCCCGGATGGACAGAGCGTCGTTGAGCAGGTGGGCCGCCTCTTTGTATTTGTTCTGGTCCCTGCACGAAGGACAGACATTGGTTTATTATAAATGGGACGCACCGAGAAGCCCAGAACACGTGGACTCCCCTTCCGGCAATCGTAAGGAACAATGTTTTCTGTTAGAAACAAACTACAAACTATCGCCGCTGCATCTTCTTGTCCGCCATGTTTGTTTACTCTGAAGTCACGTTTGATCGAGAGGTTTAGTGAGATTACCCGTGTTGACCGGGGAATGTTGGTGAGTGAAATGGGTTTGTTTGGGCTCTCTCAGGTTTGGAAAATCGTCCGACAATTTCAAAATCTTGCCGTGTGAACCAGGCTTTAGTGTGTCCTCAGCTTAAAACTAGACACAAATGTAAAGGAATTGTTTGGCTAAATCATGACCAAAACAAAACCGCCTTTTTTATCAAAACACTAAAACTAAATTAAAGTTGTGAAATTGACGGCTGACCTGTAGACCAGAGCCAGGATGTTGAGCATGGTGGCCACGTCAGGATGGTCATGTCCTGAGGTCTTCTCCAGATCCTCCAGGGCCTGTTTACAGAGAGGCACTGCCACCTCGTACCTGCCCTGAGAGGCGTACTGGATCACCAGGTTATGGAGGGTCCTGAGGCGGGCCGGGATCTCGTAGCCTCCCTGCTGAGCTGCAGCCACAGCGGCACTGTTGTGTTGGTGCGGCACTGTGAGGGGACACAGGAGAGACATCAGTATCTTCAATTACTTCTTTAAAGGTGCTTTATGCAACTTTTAATGTGGAAAAACCCTTGATTTATTTGGTCTCGTCATAAAAGCTACTGTGATGAAAAGTAAAGGTGCAATGCTAACCATCCACACAGCCACTGAGTCAGGTCAGATAAGCACCATTATCAAGTTTGTTTGTTTTTGCATAAAATGTTCCTCAATTAAAGCATTGTTTGAATAAATTGTGGAAGTAGATTAAAGTGATATGATACAGTGTGCGATAACGGTATGTGATATTTTGCTCAACAGTTTCAACACAATATGTTCCATTCAATTTAAATTTGTTTTTCAAAAAACACAAAATCACACCCAAAATATAGGGAAGCACCATTTCAATACTGGTGTTGAATATCAGAGCCCAACACCAAAGAGATAGGTGAAGAAAAACCTCCTGTCTTTTAAGAAGAACATCGTATGTGTATTTTGTGCTAAGAAGACAGCATGAATCTTTTTGTGAAATGAACTAGATACTGTTTTAAAAAATCTTTCACTAACTTAATCTAAATTAACAAGGTCACGCAAGACTCCATTTGAAAGGCAGAATTCAGTCGCTGAATTGTTTTTGCACTAGCGTCACTAATGTTAGAGTCGACTAATAAGGCCTTGTCCATGCGCAGCAGGGTATTGGTAAAACCGAATATCCTCCACCCTCAGTCTAGAAAATAATTTGCGTCCACACAACCTGGTAAAAAAATAAATAAAAAAAATCATCCACACAACCGCATAAGTGCATTTTGATGCACATTTATTAGAATGTCAAATGGTGATTTGGCGGAGAATGGCTGACATCAACGTGCTCCTTCGCCCGTGCTTTTCGACGCGATGCAGAATTTAACAAGCAAAAAGTGTCTGAACGATCTCTCAAACCAACACAGCTGAGGGCATCCATGCTGCTGCTTCTGAATGTGATCTTCGGTCGTGTGACATCAGACTAAATTCTGTCGCAGTGACGCTCGGCACCGAAAACCCAGTTATTTATTGCCACACACAAACGCAGGACCGGAGTTTTCCCAGATCTTCACTTTGGTCGGAGGTTTTTGATGGTAGGAATCTGCGGTTTAATATGGAGGACAGGCCAAATCATAGAAAAATACCTTTAGAGAGATACCCTGCAACGTGTGGACAAGGTCTGAGAGAGAAGCTCTGAGTCTGAGAAATAATATTGGCATCTATTGAAGGTGTGTTTGGATTATAGCTCATGAAACACTGGTACAGAACTACTGATCTAAAAAATAAAGTCTCCACCTGGATTTAACCAGGCAAATCAATGTGTTGTTGCAGGAGTTGGTTAGTTTTAGGATCATCCACACGATGAGCATCTTGAATGACTAGGTTTTTCCAACAATGGATTTCTTCCCTGATGGCCAGGATGTGACTTTGTTTTTTGACAAATGAAAAGATACTTTATACCTCTGCTTAGATCGAAGGCCAATTAAAATAAGTCCTTCAGCCCACCGTCTTGCGTCACAATACATAAATGATTAATATCCCTTACTGCCTTGTCCCTGGTCCTCCTCGTCGTTGGGGAACAGGTCGTCCAGTGAGTCCTTGGGCGTCTCCTTGTCCTTCTCCTCCTGCTGCAAAGATCAACGCAAAAAAAAGGATTGTAAATTATTTTGAAAGGTCGAAAGAAGCCGAATTATTCACACGACGAGACAATGACAGGTTAAACTAATGACTCGTGTATTAACGGTGACAGTCTAATGTCCTCGGAGGCAAATGGAAGCACTGGCTCATGTTTACATAACCACAGCTGATGACAGGAAATGACTGGACCGTTGATGATGTATGATACAAAGTGTCCGTTAAGGCGAGACGCTGCAAAGGGAACATTTAATGTCAATTTGAAACTTTTGCTGCATTATTATGAGAATATGTTTAGCAAGTTTAATATAATTCCATGTTTTCATATAAAATTAAGGCATTTTATGTGGAAAAATGTGTCTGAAAACCTCTATTTTTGACGATCAAATTTTAAGAATGGAAAGAACAAGAGCAGCTTGTTAAGTTTTTGAATAAGCCAGTTATTAGCAGGGGTGTAATGGTACACCAAAATCGATTTCGGTTGGGTTCAGTTTCTTTGAGGGCTCAGTTTGGTAATTTTTTGGTACAGAACATAATCTAAAAATAACTTACTACATCTTTATTTTGAAAAGAGGCCAAGTACACAGTAGAATTCTTGTATTAAAAGTTAATTAAAGTGACCCATTTGGGTGACGCTTTTTGTAACAGTGAAATTACAATAACTAGTTAGGACCTGATAACTATAAATTTGAATGCTTGTTATGGGCTAAATGCTTGATTATAATAAATAAGTGATAATGAAGCAATGGTTATCACAGAATGTTGTGGCTGTCAGGGCCTTTCACTGTAATAACCACGGACATTCATAACATTTCTGATGCCACTGGCCAGAACAGAGCCAGGCTGAGTGCTCCTGTGGGCGGAGCCTGTCCTCTCAGCTGTGAACAAGAGGCGGTGCAGACACACCTCCTCTCAAGAGACGTTTTCCTCCCCGTCCAGGATTGAGCTGTAATGTAAACGACTGTCTGAGGATAGAACGCGCTCGTGTTTTGTTGCTTCAGCCAATGGCTCAACACGTATAGAATAGTTGAACGTGACTCCAGAGCGCGCTCACAAGAACGGCCACGGAGTCACAGCGGGAGATGTAGCATGTATTTGT
This sequence comes from Lesueurigobius sanzi, assembly GCA_900303255.1. Taxonomy (NCBI): domain Eukaryota; kingdom Metazoa; phylum Chordata; class Actinopteri; order Gobiiformes; family Gobiidae; genus Lesueurigobius; species Lesueurigobius sanzi. The sequence continues at coordinate 16,984 of OMNZ01080194.1, forward strand.
CAGATATATTCCACGCATCGCCAAAACATTCCAGTTAGCAGAGAAAGAGAAAG
>OMNZ01080198.1:0-10210 GCA_900303255.1 Lesueurigobius sanzi
ACCCTCTCCCCTCAGGGAGGAGGCTACGGTCCATCCGGACCAGAACCTCCCTTCACAAAAACAGCTTCTTTCCCTCCGCTATTAGGCTCATGAACACTCAATAACATTCAATAACATTCAATACCTTTGTATCAGAGCCATGAACACTTAATAACTCTGTATCAGAGCCATGAACACTTAATAACTCTGTATCAGTCTAATGTAAACTGAATAACCTGTTCCATTTGCACTGCTCTATTTGCACTATGTGGTATGTCCACACTCACATTTGCTGCTAATCTTCAATTCACCATTTATGCTGCTGTCTCGTATTGTGTTAAATTAGTATTTTATTAGATCTTTCTACCTTATTCTATTATTATGCATGGCGTATAGTTCTATCATTTTTATACCCTTTTTATCCATAGTTTATTATTTATCATTATTACATGTTTATGTTCCATGTTGCACGAGAACACTGACAAAAATTCCTAGTCTGTGAAACCTTCATTGACAATGGCAATAAATTCTATTCTGATTCTGATTCTGAATGTGTATTGTTGGGGATTTTGGATCAACCTGCTGAACTTTGGGAATAACTGCCCTATCACAACAGCCTGACTCCATCTTTTGTTTTGTTTGTGTGCGCTTCATCAAAGTTATGTATTATTATTAAACCCTCTAAGCAGCTTTGGATTCACTTTCAACGTGGGGGGAAAGTCTCCGACGTTTTCTGCCTGACTTTTGGACTGAACTCATCGGCTGCTCTGTTTGACCCTTGCTCTCGCTGGTAATAAAGTTCATAACTAATCCCAAATCCACAGTGTCCTCAAATACACCGCCAGCGTTTGTATGACAATGCCTCTGGAAGCTCCTAATCTGAGCTGCACTGGTGCGCTGCTCTGTGTCCGTCTATGGTCAATCATGTGGCAGGCCGGAGGTGACCCATATTCTGCAGCGAAAAGAAAAAGCAAAAAAAACAAAACTCATGGTTAGTCAGAGAGCTGTGTGCCCGTGGGAGAGGGAGTATTGTCATCTTTAATCTGGACTAGTGCGTGAGGCGCTCTGTTTTGGTAATCTCACTTTTCAAATCGGATACAAACAAAAGCTCGGCTGGATTAGGAGCTGCATATATTACATGTTTGCCACAATATCGCAAAAGATATTGCTATAATGTAAACCACAATACTAATCCTAGCTAGAAACACATGTATGCCAGTTACTGTGCTTTAAGTTTGCAAAATGGTGAAGTGACTATGGTGAAGAAATATTTAAGCATTTCTAACTTGTGTTTTAATAAAGAGTAACTTGTGTTTTAATAAAGAGTAACTTACTGTCCTAAACCTAGCTCTCTAACTCAAAATGTGCAGCTATCATTAAAAGTGTCCTTTAAGGTGCCCACACACTGGAGGATTTTAAATCTTTTGAGACTAAAGATCTGTGCACAGACCACACACACTTAAGGACAGACATGAGGACACACATGAGGAGTCCCACCACAGATCATGCCATGAAGGTTTTTATTGAGCCACGCCTCCTCAGACTAAAAATCTGGCTAAAAATCCTCTAGTGTGTGTCCAGCTTTAGATCAGCGGTCTGGTCCCTAACCTTTTTTGCACACGGACCGGTTTAATGTAGGCATTATTTTCACGCACCGGTCACATGTGGTATGAAACACATGAAAACTCACCAAACGCTGAAACAAAAAAGAATAAAGCGCTTTATTTGTCATTATACAATGTACAACAAAATTACATTGTATAAACAGTGGGAGCCCTGGGCTTTTGTTTCTTTGTGAGTTACTGCTTCTATCCTTCTTTTTCACGTTTATCTTTCTTTCAAAAAACGCCAAAGGTTTATATTTTAATCCAGTGTGTTCAATCTCCATGTGCTGACGGAGTTTTGAAGGCCTTGTCTGCTTGCTTGTTTCCACCATAGTTATATTCAGAGCGGACTTAGCGGAAGTCACCTGTAGCGACAAACCCATTGTTTAAGTAGGACTCTGGTTGTCTGTTAAAAAATCGTTCTTTTTTCTTGGAGGTCTTAGGCTTCTCTTCTCGCTCATCAGTTGGCCCTTTTCCCATTTTAAAATAGTTATCCAACAACATTAGCTAGCTTATGTGCTTATTTCTAATGTATCTAGCTGCTAAATGGTTATGTGTGATGCATCACCGTCAAGGATCACAGCGTAGATATATATATAGTAATACAAGTGAATATACTACAATACAGTACATTTCTATGGCGACTTTCTATCAGGACTTTTATTATATACGTATCTACGAACAAGCTTATTGGCATGACAGGAAGGACAGAGATTCAGACATTATTTACTGTTTCTCTGCGGCCCGGTGACAAATGCATCACGGATCGGTACTGGGCCGCGGCCCAGTGGTTGGGGACCGCTGCCTTAAGCCTGCTTCACACTGATTTTCCAAATCTGAGAGCCCACACATGGCGATAAAAAAACATGGCTATGACACGTTTGGTCATACAGTGTGTGGTGCAGCCACACGGCAACATCAACATAATTTCAGAATTATAATTTTAGACCCAATGTTTATGTTGTCATAAGATGTTTCTGCGTTCTGATTGGCTACACACCACAGTTAACAGGCTGCGCGCTCGGGACACACAACACACGAGGGGATATTGGGCCAAAACAATCCAACATGTTGAATATCCCTGATTTGCGGTCGGAGGGGTCACAACGTCCTTCCGATCAGACCAGAGCTGTCGTAACACACCACACACGGCAGGAATATCTGTTAAGATTATCTTACGATAATTGGGGCATCCTGCGATTGTCGGAAGGGAAGAATCAGGGCTAAAATCGGCCTAATTATCCTTCCTTGTGAACCGGGCATTAGATTGTCTAGTAGCTAGTAACTAGCTTACACTCAGCTATCCTAGCTCACCATGCTTGAGTCAAGTGCTCAAGAGGACATTTCATTGCAATGATTAGCTAACAGAAGTGTTCTTACTTGCTTTTCAAGCCTTTAATAATAATAATAATGCATCGGTTTTATATAGCGCTTTTCTGGACACTCAAAGACACTTTACATGGCATTATTCTTTCACTCCACACTTGGTGATGGTAAGCTACTATTGTAGCCACAGCTGCCCAGGGGTAGACTGACAGAAGCAAGGCTGCCAATTTGCGCCATCGGCCCTTCCGACCACCACCAACCAATCACTCTCTCTCTCAATACATTCATACGGGCTGTGGGTGAAGTGTCTTGCCCAAGGACACAACGACAGTCTGCAGCTGCAGGAGCCGGGATTCGAACCCCCGACCTCTCGATCATAAGATGACACGCTCTACCATCTGCGCCACTGTCGCCCCTTTATACCTAGTTAACTCTGCCAATTTCAGGTAACAGGTTTCCTCACTTTTTCTAAGATATCCCAGTGAATCAGGGTTTACAGTGTAGTTGTAGATGTACTTAAGGGGACACCCTGGCCTGTATATAGAAACAGTTTTTATCTGTGTTGTTTTTAGATAGCCATCAATACAAGTCTGCTAGATGTTGATAAAGTGATTGTTAAAGTAATTGTAATTGTTAAAGGATAAAACTTTTATAACACTGTCAAGAGCTAAAAAATAGCACTTGGATTGTAGCTTATTAACTAGTGTAATGTATAATCAGCCTGTTCGATTGCCTAGAGGCGGATTTTGCCCACCGCCTGAAGTTGACGCGAGTTGTCCACCAGATTGCGAGCGGCTCCATTGTGTAAAAAAGCTTGCTGAAGTTGCATATTCCTTTGGCTGTTAAATCCTGTGAATTCACCAGAGAGTAGCTGCCAACACGGTCTGTATGCTGCGTGTTGGCTCGCACTAAACAGGGCTCCATCTCTCCAAGTGCACAGAGAAGAGCAGATCGCCCTCCTCTCCAATAGGGATGTTGGATGTCCCTGCAGGGCTACCATAAATCTATTAAGATGAGACATTTCAGACAAAAGTCAATATTTTCAACTTTCAGAATTTGGCCCAGTTTAAAGGACCTATATCATGCAAAATCGAGCTTTTAGCCATGTTATAATGTTATTTCCTCATCAAAAACAACCCAAAAACGGTTTTTGGCTTCACACATGCAGGTCTGAGCAATCCTGGTGAATCCTGCTCTCTGGGCTGCTGCTCCGCCCAGCCCTGGAAAACAACTCGATCTAACATGCTTATGTAAGCATGTAAGGACAGGCCACCCCTGCACCATTACACTCTCTCTGCTGCGATCTCCACAGCTACTTTCACAAGTTCTAAAGTAATGTCTAGCTAGTTGACGAAAATGCGTGTTTGGTTGTGAGGGGTATTGGACTTTGTTCAGCCTTCCCAAAGAAGAGGATTATCGCCAGAAATGCTTGGATTTTATCGGTGGTAGCTGCCTTTCCCCAGCTTGTTTGAGATCGTCCCTTTACAGAAGACTGCTGAAACTTTGACAATACCAGTGCGGATTTTCCCAGAGGATAACTCTTGAAACTGGTGCGGTTTACCACAATAAAACCACCGGATGGAAGGGCCAAAGCGGTGAGTACAAAACCAAGCTGCTAACACGAGCTAAATGCTAACAATACTGTGTTAGCCATGTAGCTACATGTAACCCGGGTAAAAATAGTGTTTTTATAAATAATAATAATCTCTAACCTGTACGTCATTACGTCACTCGGGTCAGAGGACTTGCGTGGTCACGTGATCGCACCCAGCCAATCGCGCCGCTTGTAGCACTTCTTACTACCTGTTCTGACAGTTCCCATTCAGACGCGTGTGGGGAAGCACACTGAATAGCTGCCGCAGGTTAGTTTTTACCGACGCTTATTTTCCACTCTAAACAATGCTTTTGTGCCTTGATGCTTATGCGATCACTTTACCCTTGGTAGCCCTCGTGTACCGCGGGAGTAGGAGCCGGTCGATCGTGTGTCGTGCGTGAATCTATATGGGACTTGGTGAGTGACTGTTTGTTTGTTGTGCTACTAGCATTTGCATCGTACTGCAATGCAACCGGCTATGTAGGATCTAGCCTTTTATTATGCTAATATAGCGATCGCTTTGTTTTGTATGAAGTGGGTTACATACAGAGTAAGTCAGTACATTATACCGTCTTGCCTCTTACTTCATGATTATTGTTCGCACTGTGAATACTTCTAATGTTAAACATGTATTCACTGACGCCTTTCTGTTTATCCTATTGAATTGATTATTGAATCATAACTGTGTACACATGAACTAATAACTTATATGCTAATTTAAGTAACTTATTGCAACTAGCTAGTGATGAAATGAATTTGTTCTTATATATGGTCCTGTTTATATTATACAGGCCAGGTTTACCTGTTCGGGTAGAGTCCGATGGCGAGCTGAATCAGTCCCAGCCTTGGAGCTAAGGAGCCTTCACACCTCCCGGTCTGGTAGGCGGCTGTGGCAGCCTCATTCACCCCACCCTCTCACTCACACACCTCGCACACAGGCTTTTGGGCCTATGGACATACAAAGACTCTTGCGTGCGCTAATGACAACTACGGACTAAAACAGTCGTGCCTCAATAGTGTGTGTGTGTGATCTTGGACAATTCCTTTTTTTGTTACACTGCCCATGTTATGGGCAGAATTCACTGCAACCAGTGTGTAAATATTAACCCTATTCAAGTGCACTTAATTGACGTCTGCAGACTGTAAATATTGTACTATACTATGTCAAATACTTTTGTCTAAAACACTAATTACATGGTACCATTCACCAACGGTGAACTTGTCTCTGTTGATTATTGCACAACCACCTCCGAGAGCCGAACAGAACCTTCTGATACCGAATCCAACCGATAGCTTATATGCGAAATAGTCTTAGTCATTTGCTCTTCGTGCATGCTACATACAGTATAAAGCTGTAATCGTGGCACATTCACAACGTGAAAAACATTCTTGTGACTCACTTTACGGTGTACATGTGTGATTAACATTTAAACTGTTAAAGGATGAGGCTGTAGTGATGTTTTTATTATTGCCCTGGGTCTGCTCTGTCCCCAAAGACAATTATATCAACTCCTCCTTGTAACGTAAGGCTCCACTCGCTATGTTTACTGTAGTGTTGATTGAAAATTGCTAGTCTGTGAAACCTTTCACTGACGATGACAATGAATTATATTCTGATAAAGTATCGTAGGCAGTAGCTCCGCACTGCAGTGGTTCTACGGTTACGTCATGAAATGGGTGGTATCCACACGGGGAGAGGCGGGGCTTCAGTGATCCAAGTGTCTTTTCTTCCGGGTTGGCACTGCATGGTGTTAAAGGAAAAATATTGCCTATAGTTGACTTTGGAAGTGTTAAAATAGCATGATATAGATCCTTTAACATACTGTATGAATTTTGGGGGGTTACCGGCGAGTGCGCTGCATTTAGTACACAAACACGCACACACTCCTCATGAGATATAAAAGCTGTTAATCATGGGTTCTAAAATTCTAACGATTATGTTTGAGTTTTTATTACCAGTAATCGTGAATCGTGTCCCTAGTGTCAATAAAACACTAAAAGCCAAACTTTTACCAGTAACAGAGCCTCTCCACAATATCGCAATAAATATCGTGCCGTGAGATCAATATCGATATCGTATCGTACTGTGAGATTGTGAGATTGTGTTACATCCCTACTAGCGGCTGAGCATTTTGGTTATTTCTTCAAACATTCATAACTCCTCACAGGTATGGGCTAGAGACTTAAAGCCAACCAACCTTCCAGTTTTGTACTTAACAATATTTTGAAGGTTTGTTTTTAATATTTAGAAACAAGGGTAAATTAACAATTTTACAGATACAGTATTCCCTATAACTAGTTTATTCAAAAACTAAACAAAATATCCTAAACAAATCTGTGTAACTAATATATTAGTAAAATGAAGGAATATTGTTTGTCTTTTCTTTTATCTTGCCAAACCAAAAAGCACTCTACAGTCTCAGTCCCAACTCCTTGTCTTTTTGATTGCTAGCCAATAAGCTCTAATATTGCAACCATGTTATATCTCCATATAGCTATCTCTACTTGACTGTACTCGTGAATCTTTTCTTTTCAATTCTATGCAGCAGAGTGGCTACACGATACTCCAGCGCTGTTTCTGTTTTTCTGTTTCCTGTAACGTCCAGTAGCGCTTCGTTGAGATGGTCCTCGAACATAATCTCCAAAAGTGACTGGGAACCCCTTCACGGCATTCAGCCCTGGACAATGAGGTGTCCAGACCGTCCTCCTGGTGGGGACTCGCCGCAGAGTGGGACATTGTCATCTCTCCGCACCACAAAAGCCCCGCGGCCCGGAGTTTGACAGCTGGTTGGCATGGCGATGACAGCATAAGTGGGATGCATTAGCTGGAGGACAGGAGGAGGCAGGGCGGAGACATGGGCGCCGCTGCGTATGGCTTTCATCACGGCACTTTGACCGAACAGGATACTCGCGTAGGGGGTCGGGTTGAGGGGGGGGTTAGCCATGAGTACATTCGTATAAGTCCCAAAACCGAGTCAGCAACCGGTACACACAGGGAGACCCCCACAGACCAAATGATCTCACTGGAATCTAGGTTACCATGTGGGTGGGAGCCCAAAACTACTGTCTCTTTGTTATGTAAAGCCAACAGCGTGCATTCAGTAATGTAATGTCATGGGAAGGGAAATGGCAGGTTGGGTAGAGTAGTGGCCACTCATCAGCCAGAGGGTAGCCAGTTACAACAGCTAATCATCTCCTCTCGAATCCCTCCAAAACTGAAGCCATCATATAAGGCCAAAGTAATCTCCGGGATGCTTCGTCAAATCATGGGGTCTCCCTATAGGTGACACTACTGTCTCTCCGACCCCATCCATCCATTTTCTTCCGCTTTGTCCGGAGTCGAGTCGCGGAGGCAACAGTCTGAGCAGAGATGCCCAGACTTCCCAATCCACGCACACCACCAGCTCTTCCTGGGGGATCCAGAGGCGTTCAGACCAACTTAAAGACATCGTCTTTCCAGCGTGTCCTGGGTCTTCCCCTGGGCCTTCTCCCAGTGGGACGCGCCTGGAACACCACTTCGACGTGAAGGAGTAGCGGCTCTTTTCCGAGCTCCTCCTGGGTGACTGAGCTCCAAGAAAAACTTGGGAGATATCTAAAGCTGGCCACACACTACAGGATTTTTAATCTTTTGAGATTTAAAATCTGCCACAGACCACAAACACTTAAGGACAGACATGAGGACACACATACACACACATGAGGAGTCCCTAACCTTTGAGGCACACATTAATCAGGTTTTCAAATCTGCACTTTTCCACTTGCGTAATATTTCCCAAATAAGGAACATCCTAACATGGATGCTGAGAAGATGCTTGTGACATCAAGACTTGACTACTGTAACGCTCTGTTGGGTTCTCACAGTAATTTGCAGTTTGCATGTTCTCCCCGTGTCAGTAGGTTTCCCCTACCACTCAAGAACATGTACAATAGGTCAGAATGAATGAGAGTGAATGGTTGGTAGTGGTGGGAGGGGCCGATGGCGCAGAATGGCAGCCTTGCTCCCATCACCACTGAGTATGGTGTGAATGAATAATATCTACATTGTAGTGCTTTGTGATGGCTTAGTGTAAGCCATTATTATTACTATTATTAAAAAACCTGCAGTTGATTCAAAATACAGCGGTGAGGTTGCTCACTGGAATCAAGAGACGAGAACAGCGTGATGTTTTTAACACGTTGCTTGTGACATTGTCCATTAGCCCGCCATGTTACACTCTAATAAGTCATCCATGGCTGTTGGGATGACTTGAATTATTGCATTCTTGGAAGTACAAAATTGGCAATGCTTACTATGGCTTTATAACTCAGAATGCACCCTTGTTTAGGGGGACATTTTCTCATTAAAACAACTACAGTGAAAATCTAGTTAGTTGCAGTGACACAAAAATGCACTTCCACAACTCAACGTTTTGAGTCTGTATCTGGCTCCACCCACTCAACACGTGTCAGATAGATTAAAATTTCAATTAAAGCAGTCCTTCTCCACTATTTGCCAGTGTGGGGCGCGTGCGATCCCGGGCTGGGGAACATGCTTTTTTATTTAACAGCGAGAGAGACTGATAATGAGACAAACAAAAGTCTGCCAAAGCTAAGACAAGGAAACATGACGAAGATATAGCGCGTAGCTGCACTTTGACTACGATGGGACGCGAGGAAAGACCAGGGGAGAAAGCCGACTGCGTTCTGCTAAAAGCATTTAGCAATTAAATCCAACGCTGAGGGCCAACTATCTGCCCATAATCCCCAAACTTTCTGTAGCTGTGACAAAAGGCGATGTGGGTGGACTTTGAGCTGCCCATATCTACGCAGCATCTTTACGCAGCGCAGAGAGCCATCACATGGCTCTGTGCAGCCCCTGCGGGGCAGGGGTGTTTTGTTTACCTGGCTCACCTGAAGGAGGCGCTGTCTCTGCTGTCTCTTTGTGGCGCGCCTTCACAAATGCCCGTATCCATTTGTTGAAAATGTACACGGCTTCAAGCCTTGTCCAAAACAACAGTGACTCTTTCCAAAGTTCCCTGCTTGTCAATAATCAAAGAAATAATAATTGCCATGCATTTTGAATGTATGAATGAACCCGAGGCCTTTGAAGCCCACGCATTATCCAGAGCTTTTCATTTATTTGGAAGCATAATCCCCCTGAGGGAAATAACGGGAGAGGAGGGGTAGTGGCTGCCAGAGAATCCAGTCGGAAATCACATGTCACTCGAGCAGAGTTGGGGAGTGACTAAATACATGTATTTAAAATACGTATTCAGAATACCCATTTTAAGTAACTGTATTCAGGTACAAATACTCTCTCATTTGAGGGTATTTCGAACGCAGTTACTTTTCAAATACCAAAGGAATACAGAGAGGGGGAGAGGAAGGAGAGAGAGAGTGGAAGTAGAGAGAGAGCGAGGAAGGAAAGAGACAGAGAGGGAGAGGAAGGAGAGAGAGAGGAAGGAGAGAGAAAAAGAAGAGCGAGAGAGAGAGAGAGGAAGGAGAGGGAGAGAAAGAAAAGAGAGAGAGAGGGAGGGGGGAGAGAAAAAGAAGAGAGAGAGAGAGAGAGAGGGGAGAGAGAGAGAGAGAAAGAAGAGAGACAGACAGAGGGAGGGAGGAGAGATGGAGAGAGAGAGAAAGAAAGAAGAGACAGTGTTGCTACAAAAATAGATTAAAATAAACAAGGATTGTCTCTAAAAGTGGCAAGTCCCCAAAAATGGGGACCTTA
>OMNZ01080252.1:4465-18086 GCA_900303255.1 Lesueurigobius sanzi
AGGTGAATGGGGAAAAAACACAGAATGAATACATGAAGAAGATACATATCAATTTGAAATTTTTCCATAAGATTACTCACAGATAGGGCTGTGTACCTTTGAGAACCTGGCGATACGATGCATACCTTGATACACAGGTCATGATACGATACATACCTCGATACGCAGGTCATGATACGTACCTTGATACACAGGCCACGATATGATACGTATCTCGATACACAGGTCACAATACGATACATACCTCGATACACAGGTCACGATATAATACATATCTCAATACACAGGTCACAATACGATACATACCTCAATACACAGGTCACGATACGATACGTACCTCGATACGCAGGTCATGATACGTACCTTGATACACAGGCCACGATATGATACGTATCTCGATACACAGGTCACAATACGATACATACCTCGATACACAGGTCACGATATAATACATATCTCAATACACAGGCAGTGTTGGGTGTAATGAGTTACAAGAAATGCGTTACAGTAACGAAAATACTATTTTCGGGAAAAAGTAAAGTAACGAGTTACCTACGACAATCTAGTAACATTATGCCGTTTATTTTTCGATCCGCCACAACGTTACTTTTTATTTATGAGCAGATGTGACCGTGACACTCCATCATCTGTTCATTTCTGTCCGAACCGCATTCTCCTTCCTATCATTTCAGACAGTATTTTCCTACTAAAGGCTTAAATTGCTTACCTTGCGTTGTCTTCATCCTTTCTGGCGCTCCCAGTCTCTGTGCATAAACTTCAGAGAAAAAGCTTTATTGGTCCCTCCCGCGAAGAAAGATCTGCGGCAAATCTCACGCCCATGTCTCTGTCTCTAGCTCCTTTTTCTCAAACGTTGTCCATATGAAAGTGTCCAATGTGCCGTTCTGCGCTCCGGTGTAGTGTAATCCCCTCACGATCTTGTCCAGGAAGAATGATCCAGGTGCCGGTTAATGAAATTTTCTGTATTTTCTGCATTTTTTGGAGTACTGGAGAAACAATTGCTGATTTGTGCAGTAATATTTCCCCAAATCATCTTAGGGGCCAGAGGTTCTGACGTTGCCTACCCCTGCTTTAGAGTATGAAGAAAGTATTTTCAGAAAACATCCATTAAGTTTACAGCTTCCTTTATAAATCTATTGAGGCAAGTTGAGTCATGAAATAACAACGTTGTTTTCAAAAATACAAGAACGATCAGAGGCAGTGTGTTTCTGTGCTTTATTTCATTGCACCAAATGCAATTATTGAGAGTGTACCTCAAGGCACACAATCAATCAATCAAACTTTATTTATAAAGCGCTTTTCATACAAAAATGCAACCCAAAGTGCTTTACAGAATAAAAACACATAAAAAACAGAAACATTCATTTACACACACACACCCCCCCCCCCCACACAAATATATTTACAAGTGCATTCAATAGACAGTTGTCACACACACACGCACATCATTAGTGTAAGTCAATAAGTCAGGCTAAGTGCAGATGAACCAGGTAAGGAAGCACCATCAGAGGAGCCGTCTGCGTCGGGAGCAGCGCATCAGCCACAGCACCCAGGCACCGAGCCAGGGCACCCAGAGAAGGCAGAGACACCACACCTCCACCCGGGCACCCACAGGACAGCACCCAGGCAGCCACAGTCAACAACCACTCCCGAGGCAGAGGGCTCCCTCAGAGGAAACACTGGAAGAACCTAGTAAGGCGATGGACTGAGAGTGCTTTTAAAGGGTGAGACATTCTGGATTTAAGAGCCACACTTTACCCTGGCCTAAATGAAGAACTGCATTTTGTATCCTTATCGGTAAAAGCAAGCCAGTAATCATTTTTCACATGTTCTGCATGACATCACTGTCATTTTTAATATTTTCCTGAATTTCTTAAAGTAAACCTCAAACCTTAGAGCTAAGATGTGTGTTGTGAATTTCTCTTATTGTTCATGGGCTGTGACTGTTTACTACACTGTTACAAAACTATTGTTTTCAAACTACTAGTTCTCTTACTGGCTCACTTAACTGGCTCAAATCTGAAAAATGACTTACACTCTCCTGGGCAATAATGTGATTAAGTTATCAGCAGTCCTACAGCCTCCTGAGTTGAACCTTTGGGGTAAAATGGAAACTGTTTTGTCTTACATGGCACTAGAGTGGAAACATTGTTTTGAAGCCAAGGTTTTTTGAGAAACATCATGCCTTGAGGACTTGATCACATCCTTGATCCAGGCTGTCATGATGTTTTCATTATCCTGGCGTTGCACCAAAACCCACATAAGCACCATCTGGTATTGTTTCTTTTGAATGTAATTTCAAGGCGAGAATAACCGGCACAGAGAAAACCAATCTGAGAAAAGTGAGGTGTTCATTTCCACCAGGACATGATGGAAATTATAGTATCTGCAGCTGTAGATTACTTTCACGCTATGGAGGAATATCTGCCTAGCCTGGTCCTACCATACCCTCGTACTCATTTCCTACAAAGGCCCTACGCAACTGATCTCCGTTTTGAGGTGGGAGGAGTCAACTCCTTTTAAAGTTTGAAACGATTGGATCTGATTTTACCCAATCACTAGCCTGGCCTTAGCCATCCGTATTATCATTTCCTGCATTTGCCTGATGTCACCTACAACACCCGCCTCCCCCGCTCGCTGAATGGTCCGACTCAATTCAACCGATGTTAACGCAGCCACTGAGATCAGACCCAGACGTACATGTAGGGAAATAAAAATTGACCGGAGTTTACGGATGGCTAAGGCCAGGCTAATATCTGCCTAAAGTCACAGAATCTTTCCCAGGACCAACATTTTTATACTAATAAATGCTTCAAAAAAGTATCCCAAAATAGGTGAGTATAACAACATGTTCCTCAATCACACAAACCAATTTCATTTCAATTTTGCCATTTGCAGAACATCTTTCACATTCTTCTCAAAAGCATGTTATTGTTATGGGCCCTTTTCCACACAGTTTACCATTTGAAATCATGTGAATTACAGGATTAGGCCCCCAAATCTGATATGTGAGAGAGAGAATGATGAGGTACACACAGAAAAATAAAGGTTTAACTTTTACACAAGCAACTGGTTTCGCACAGGAGCAAACTCTTGTTAAATGACCTCCTCTGCTGTGCCCAGTGACCACGCTAGTTTAGCACAGTTGGCATTCGGGTCCACACTTCTACAAACCAATTAAAACACATAACATTTCATTTTACTGCGAGTACAAAGATCTGTTCACGGATGGAGCTCCAAGAGGCTGAACTAATGAAGAAAGGAATACTTGAATGAAAAAAACGAAACAAACGTGAACCAAGTTTCAGGAAAGTGTTATTTTTCACCACTGTCCGACGGGCTGAGGAGGTAAGGAGAAAACAGTCGGTCGGCCCGGTTTGAACTGATTCGAGTTGAAGGCTTTCGCTGCACTTCCTCTGCGTCACCTTTACGTCTATACTGCACTCCTTCATGTCCACACTTATTATTAAATGGCACTGATGGCTACGGCCACTTCACATGGACACAGGTTAATGGGCTTAGATTTAGAGAACTTCACCCTCTTAAGGATCGGGGCGGAAACCTCACACACATGATTCACAATTTTCTTTTACCTTTTATGACATTGTTGCAACCACAGGATACATGCTTAACTTTTGTATGATTTACATTTGGCTTCTTGTGCGTCACGTCCTCTTAGAATCATAAGGTTGTTCATTCTGAGTGGTTCTGATGTAATAGGTTTGAAGTTTTGCAAGTTTTGACCGCTCATAGAACCAAATGGAAAGGGGTAATATGTTTTTGCTAATAAATAGCTCAAAAATACACCAAAATCTACAAAAAAAAAAATTATATCGTGTACAGAATGTGTCCAGAAACAAGACTATAACTCAATTTTAAAAAAATGTCAGAAAAAACCTAGTAATTGTAAAGGCACGCGCTGTTCCTCCTTATTAAAATGAAACACAGTGTAACATTTTGGATTACACTGATAAACATTCTCCTAATGACCAGATAGACACAGAAAATGCTATTTTTGCAGTGGGTGATCACAGAATGGATTTGGATGAGGACCTAACCTTTAAATCTCATATTTGGCTGCCTTTAGTCAACATGTCCATAGAGATGGGCTGGAGATGTCCCTGCTCCCGGTGAAGCTACAAGCCAACAATCAACAATAAGACATATCTGATGCTTGTATTTTATTCTAGTTGCTGGGTTAAATGTTATGCAATGTACCTTTTAAATAAATAAGCACATACATTATCCTGATTTAACCATTGAAAACCGGTTTGGAGGCAGATTACTTCATTTATATTTAAATACACACGAAACCACAGTCCTGTTTGCAAAAGGAATACATTAACCACAAGTTAATATAATTTATAATTATAAACACAAAAATTCACCACTGGCCCATCCATCCATAGGAGTGGATCCCTCCCCAAAATGGTTCCCCTTGAGGTTTCCTAATTTTCTCCCATGTGGTTTTAAGGGTTGTTCCTCGCCGTGGAGGAGGGTCTAAGGATGTGGGATACTCTAAGCTTGTTATGTCCGAGTTACATCTGGTTGTGACATTTCATTTGTGTGTGACTTATTTTTATCATTCTTGATGTCTGATATTGATTTGTTTAAATCCATACCGACCTTTGAGATGACTCCTGTTGTGATATTGGATGTTACAACAATAAATTGATTGATAGTTGTTGAAAGTAATGTATTTGTGTGTGTTTGGTCCAAGGGTTGTAGAGCGGGCCTCTACTCCCCTGACTGTATTCTATACCATTATTGGCCTCTATAGTTTGCGTTCACATTCAATAATTTGATTTCAGTCGGAGCAGGTGCCAATGCTACTCTATGGGAGAGAAACTGTTCTTTGAAAGAAATTTCCAAAAAGAAAATGTCCAAATGTTTTCCCTGATTCCAAAAAGAAAATGGATTCACAAACCTGCCATATCATTCTTATAGCTGAAGGTCTTTTCTACTGGCCTATTTTCTAGATAACTTCCATTTAATCAAGAGAAAACAGTCAGAGGTTAAGTGATGAATGCCCTTAAGGTGATACACTGCAGGTGAATGGGGAGAAAAGTTGAAAATATCAATTTGTTCCTGTACAATACTGATGATAAAAATGTATTGCAAGTTTTCTTTTAAGCTTTCACTTAAAAATAAACTATTTTATGTGTATGTGTGTAGGTTCTCCATCGTACAGGAGTTGTCCGTCGTAGGCAAAGATTCTTCAGTCTTCATCTGTACTCTGTAGTTGAAGTGTAGGACGTTTCGATCTTAATCCAAAGATCCAGACGTCAGTGAATGATGATTTGACACATGTAAGACAACGCCAAAATTGCCTAAATTTTCTGCAACAATATCTGAAGAATGGATAGAGCCAGGTGTAAATTTATGGTTTTATTTTGCTGATATATTAGTTACAAAGATGTGTTCCGAGATCATGTTGGATATCTTATTTAGTTTTTGAAGTTATTAGTGAATAAATCTGTAAAAAATCAGATTTCACCTTGTTCTTGGAGGTCCAAAACTCAATAAATCAGGCTAGGAATTAACTATTGAAAAGTCCTTCAGAACAAACCTTCAAAATATTGTGAAGTGCACGACTGAAAAGCTTAAGAGTAGAGTCAAGAGTAAAGTGAAAACATCATTGTTGGATTAACTGATCCAGTGTAAATGTACAGCCACAGAGAAAGACCAGTGTAAACACACAACCAAATGCAGACAGCTGCTTAGAGCCCCAAGACCACCAGGGGCCCCCAATAGTGCTTACATTTGTGTGCCATATAAATTTCCCTCAAATGTCTCCTCACAATAACTAGTACACTGCAAAAAAAAAATGAGTGTATATGACCTGTATTTGAGATTGGGTGAGGGAAGTTTTTTTTTTTACACGTAAACGGCAATCTTGTTTCAAGTAAATTAATATTGTTTTTATCTAATTTGAGTGCAATGAGATTATTTTTTCTTAATTTAACAGTACATTTTCTCTCCAGGTCTACATTTCTTTATGCAGTGTAGTCTACTTCCTTTTACACAGTGTTGGGAGTATTACAAAAGTAACTAGTTACAGAAATATATGACTTTTTTCAGTAACTGGGGAATATAATATATTACTTAAACAAAATGCAGTAATATATTAGTCATTATAATTGAAGTAACACTTCGTAGGAGTGACTTGTAGCTAATTTCGTCAAAACAAAACAAGAGAGAATGGAGACGACTTAGGAAAAGGAAATCTTTGATTACACTTTAGCTCAGTGGCATTATTCTTCCTTTTTTAAGTTTATATTTTGCTAAAAGTAACTCAAAAGTAACTCAAATTAGTGTAAGTCACTTACATTTTTGAGACAGTAATATGTAATACAAATATGATACATTTTTAAAGCTGAAACTAGTAATTTTTTAAGTAACTTGCCCAATGCTTTTACAAATATAGCCAGGTTGAAGGGTGGAGGAATTGGATGTGTCTCATTTATGGGAATATAGATCTATCCGAAATTAAATTAACGTTGCGAGGGCCCCAGGACATAATTTCGCTTAGGGCCCTGTGAACGAAATGAAGGTTTATGTGAGGATTATTGACTCCATACAGACGTACCCTGTCCTTAGACCCTCCTTCACAGCAAGTAATTGAATTTGTGGGCAAATAGTAATACAAATATTTAGTTTATCCTCCACACGTGTAGAATGCTGGTTTGTATTTTTAAACTAGCAAACCTTTCAAAAGTGCCATTTTTGCCCATACCACGTGAGAACGTCTGGGATCTTATATTATGAATTATATTATTTAAGAATTTAAACACAGCACTCTTCCTTCCTCACAGCCTCTTCCATAATGTACAGATTACTTTGAGGTTGTCAGGTCGCTGGGTTGAGGCTGATTCCAAGTGAAGCTTCTATTTATAGATAGTTTTTTTTTTTTTCTTCTTGTGACTTGTGACGTATTTGACCAAAAGGGAAAAAATTGTCCTTGAAAATGTTCATATCTGGACACGGATGACTGACGCTGCGTTTGAAAAACAAAACGAGACCCATGGAGGCAGTGAATTTTCTGAATAGTGCGTCTTATATTGTTTATTATTTTATTATGGAGGCGATTTTGAGAGGACAGTTATTGGGGTAATTAATACATGTCTTCTCATTAACTACAAAAAATAAAAAAAAATCGAGAGTTGACCTGTAGACTCATCTTGCATCTTATTTTAGTTTGTTGCAAATACTGTAGGTAGTCTGTCTAGATTCAGATTCCATGTATTGACGGTGTATTTTAATCTGAGCAGATCATAAACATACCCCACATTTTTGCAAGTCATTGTGGCCCCCGTCAAGTGTAAAATCAAGAGAAAAGCGACAATTACAAGTGTCTGTGGCGGGCGCCCCAGCTCGTCCTTCCTGTGTCCTCCGACCGCGTTACATCATCGCTGCTGTCAATCATCCTCATCAGCGCGGCTGTCTCCACTCTGCTGGGGGCCATTTGTAACCCTGCGCTCAAAAACACATTCAGGAGAGAGAGAGAGAAGGACCAG
Organism: Lesueurigobius sanzi; assembly: GCA_900303255.1. Taxonomy (NCBI): domain Eukaryota; kingdom Metazoa; phylum Chordata; class Actinopteri; order Gobiiformes; family Gobiidae; genus Lesueurigobius; species Lesueurigobius sanzi. The sequence continues at coordinate 12,001 of OMNZ01080252.1, forward strand.
GAAACAGACTCATGAAGGCATTGGATTTATTCACAAGCTTCTGTTGTTGAAGTTCTGCAGCTTGTGAAGAAGTGTTAGTACCATCGAAATCACAGAAACGGCGCTAGCAGCTGCTGTATAAGAGCACACATAGAACAGAAATATAATTAGCAATAAATTATATCAAAAGTGAAAAGTGCAGACAAATACTTTCTGCCATATGCCCAAAAGAACAGTTTTCAGCCTGGGTTTGAATTGTCAAGAGTTGAGGCCGGTCTGACATCTTACGGAAGAGTATTCCAGATTTAGCTGCACAAAACTGAAATACAGCGTCATCATGTTTAGTCCTGACTCTGGGACGAATGGGAAACCACGCCCTGATGTTCACAGAGCCCATGTTTCATATGGCTCTACCAGGTCTTAACCATAAAGAGACTTGTTTCAGTCTGTTTTATGAGAGACAGGAAGCCAGTGTAGAGAGCCGAGTACTGGAGCAATGATATATGAACACAATTCCACCTTTCATAGGATTATTAGTACCATAAGGGCTGAATTAATTACTTCAGACATCTATTCAGAAATTGTGTCAGTTCTCAATCGTACAGGAGTTAACCATTGTAGAAAAAGGCTCTCTATTTCAGTATCTGTGCTCTATGCTTAAAAGAACTGGACTTATCCCAAGAGCTTCGTCAGCAGACTGATGGGGTCGGCCAGGTGGGCCTAATATCAACTAGGGGGAGGAGCTACCCACATTGGTCTCACCCCTCTCTGTACTATTCAATCTCAAGACTACTTTTAAACCTAAAATCTACTCTCAACTTGCTCTATCTAATCTAAAAGGCTACTTTTACTTTTTTGTTGTTGGTTTCAGGTGTAAAAAAATTGGAAAATTAAAAAGTCTTAGTGAAGACAATAAAATCCCATTCCAAGACATGTGTTAAATGTACTATAAATAAACATGAACGGCCCACTCTTTGTTTTATTAGGCATCATGTTTCTTGTTTTCACCCAGAGGGAAAACATATAGATTACTGTAGATAGAGCAAGTTAGTTTTAGGTTAAATATACAGTATATATTAAAAAAGGTTTTAAAGGAGTCTTGAGATCGAATGGTCCAGAGAGGGGTGGGACCAATATGGGTAGCTCCTCCCCCTAGTTGATATTCGACCATCCAAGAGGTTCTATATAAGACATCTTGGAAAGACATTTACCTTTTGTAACTTGAAAATTGGATTTCCCAGTGTGAGTTGTGATTAATTTGAGGCAATTTTCCCAAACCATGCAAATATATTTTCTAGTGAAGAGGAACTAGACAGAACCCCACATCCTCTGTCTAAGGCTGTAGCACTAACCATCAAAAACCACCTCTAAAAGTAAACATTGACTGCGGCACCATGATGTCCTCTGCCTATAGGCACAAGAAGCTAATCCCACTTGAGGTCATGGATCAGCTAATGTTGTTTGGGAGGAAAAGTTATGAGATGCTGAAGGGAATATGGAGAAGAATACTGATGGGGCTGCTAGATAAGAGGGTTAAAGGAAAAGTAATGCAAGGTTTATGGATGTGGACAGTTGTGTGAGGGAAGTAGATGCAGAGGATACCGGACTGTCATTTTCTGCAATACATTTCGCCTTGGTCATAGGGTTCGTCATGATAAGCAACTTGTGGAATTTGTGAACACAGCACAAAACAGATCCCATTTCTGCTCGTAACTAACTTTTTGACACAAAATGCTGCCACATGCGACACACAGTAACAAGCTTCCCTTTAGCTCTAGTACAAACTGTGACTCATTCTGGAGGTGTTGCGCTAACAAGCCATTAGAGAGAAGCACCGGTGAGACATGCAGCGCAGCTAACGTTAGCACGGGCATAACTACATAAGCGGCCAGATATTATTTGTTTGGATATACACGTACCCAGGAGAAATACAGCTTTGAACATCTCCCTCTCTGTGGAATCTATGCAGTTTTGATTTACAGAGTGAAAAGAGTAGAGAGGACCTGGACAATAATAAACTGGACTGGAGTAAGAATGAGGACGGCAGACATCGAGGCGGTCGAGGTCCATCTGTAGGAACGATGTTCAGGATGTTTATTTGACCCATATCTCTGTCCCACTCCAAAATAGAGACTTGCTAATTGAGCGAAACTGCAAACTGTTACAATCCAAAACAAAGTCTTGTAGGTTCTGACTACTCCTCCTTAGAGAGGCCTTATACAGACTATAAAAGCTAAGAAGAAACGTCTGTATATACAGTAGAAGCAAAATGTCCTCAACTCAATCAACACAGTCCAATCGACAATTTAAATAACACTAGCTACTACTTCGACCATAGTCAAAAGTTCTCAAACTGTTTTTTTGTACTGAATTCTTTTAGTCTGAAAGAGATTTCACCTCTCAACTTTAGAGGCTTCGTCAAGGACCTCATGAGAAAACGTTGTCAACTCTGACACAACAGATGACTTGAACTAACTTTCCATTAACATAATGTAATTATATTAGCTCAGTTTGTTGAATCATTTGGCAAGTAATGGAGGAACGTTCAAACCCAACTATTGGCATATTTTTCTTTACTGACTCTTGACAGATGGCCAGATTTCAACAGGGACGGAGCGAAGCGTGTTGCGAGTGTCTCCACAGCCTTTACCGAGCCGTACCGCCCCCAAAGGGAGGTCCACACCGCTCCCAACTCAGACCATTTCAGGACTAGGGTCTGGGGCGCTTTGTGGATTGGAACAAAGCGCCCCAGAGGGGGAAGCTGCATGCACAGACATGCAGGATTTAGATGAGGAAAAAGGCATTTGACCAAATTCTACAAACCTAAAAGTAGAAACAATTACTTGATCATTTAACCCAGCGCTGACCTGTTTTAACGTTAGTGGTATGTTCTGTGAGAACGGCAACTTAAATTTGAGCTAAATATGTAGCAAAACAAAGCTAGCTTGACAGCAAGGTTGGAGACGCACTTCGATATAGGCATCTAACACTATATTTCCAGCATAATGAGTTGTTAAAACAGGGGGATGTGTAATTGAAAGTTTAATAAAGTCATAAAATAACTAAAAGCATTTCTTCCTCTGCTTTACCAGCATGAACATAGTCCCACTGCGCCCTCTAGTGGCCACTCCCAATAGGCTAGAGAGCACTTGTCTGAACGCAGATTAGTGGTGGCCGCTTTAACCAAACTGAACCGCCCTGACTGTTCCTCTGCAGTCGAAATGAGGCTACACCAATACTGAAACAACGTTCACACTTTCTTAATATTTTTTGTTGGTAGATAGATATTGTAGATAGATAGATTAGCTTTTATTGTCTTCCAACTGGAGGAATTCATGGACATCAAAGGCACCGAGACAAAATACCACAGTACACGGCATGGATTCCTCACAATTCAGTCATTAACAAACCATGAGCTACTAAAGGGAAAGAAAGAAAAGGCATCACACATGTTACACAGTTTTAGTAGCAGTACATTGATTTCCTTTCCTCCTCTAAAGTGGGAAGTAACGAAGGCTCAGTGACATATATTATATATATTGATGTATACAAGGAAATGGTAGATTGACTCCAGTCATGAAGACCCCAATCACTCAGGGTTATGCATCCAAATGCATAGTAAGAGACGTTTTATGAGAACATCAATAATTCTCACTCTATAATTTATTAGCATGTCAAAACCGAAGAAAATCACTTTGGCTACTGAGTCCAGTCCTAATCAGGTGTATCGAGTGGCAATAGACAATACGTGAAGACTACATGTGTCGAACATGGGCTATCTAAATCATGTAAGAGTGAAATAGGCCAGCAACACACCAGCAAGACCATTAAACATTTTCATTGGGCGTCTCATGTGCTTTAGCTAATAAAAAGTAAACAGTGGAAAGTAGGACGGCCATCTTGCCCGTCCATTTTACTATGCGAGGGCTGGTTTGATTGATTTCCTGACCGCTTTACCTGATTTACACTGTGTATGGTGGTTAACTATCTAGGCAACATGGGATAAAAAAACAGTACTGCCTTGTGAACTTGGTTAAAGACCCCATATGTTTATCCTAATTGAACTGTTAAATTTACCTCATCAGGCCCGTTGCTCTCCCAGCCAGTGTATATACAGGTATACACTGTAGGCCTACTTATAGGCCCCCTACATTACGCACGGCTCGTTTGCTTCTGACAGCTACAGTGTATGTGAGTCACCCTTGCTGTACAAAAAATTCATAGAAATGACAGTCTTCCAGCATTTGTATTGTTATCTGTGAGGTCAATCAGAGCTTTTAGGAATGTATCAAGGGTGTCCCACTCCAAGCCGTGCATGGTGGCGCAGCGGTTAGCGTTCGATCTTCTGCACCTCTGGCATTGGGATGGCCTGGGAGCTCTTTCTGGTTCTTCTCAAGTCCCCTTTTGATAGTGTTGAGAGCTCCAACAACCAGCACAGTGGTCCTCCACATACAAATTTATATCTCAAGGTCTCTGTACTTGCTAATCTTCCCGATCTCTTTTACCATGACGTTTGAGTCGTTTGGCACTGCAGCATCAATGAGAAGGCAGTGTTTGTCCTTCTTGTCCTGCAGAATTACAGTATATCAGGGCAATTTGCAGAGATGGTACGGTCGGTTCGCACTGGCATGTCCCAGCTGGTGGTAAAATCATTGATATTAGTAACAGCTTTTGGGGCATGCTGGTTTTTTCTCCTCCTCTTCCTTCTCCTCCTCCTTCATCTTCTTCGTCTTATTCTAGCTGCCTGTGACAGTTAAAAAAAAAAAGGTTTAGGCAAATGATCCTGACTTGACAGATACAATGAAAGAGGAAGCAAATCTTAACAGAGATACAGGGCTATGCTTTGATAGACATTTCATCACTAACTCCGAAGGTCAAAGCACTTCATGTGACACAGATTTTATTCAGGATCAAAATCCTGGAACGATGGACCTTAATACGTCAGCTAGGTATGGGGATAGATATGTCTCAAAAACATTTATTACTTGATTTAAAAATGAATGAAACATTTGAAGATGTTTAAAAAAACATTTTTATAATTTATTTTTAATAATATAAATTATAGATGTTTTTAGAAAAAAATAATCAATTTTATATAATTATATTTTTTATTATAGTTTTATAATATACCAATATTTCACTTTATAAAATATTAAACTTTTTCATTAATCTGTCGTTTTTCATTAATTCCTTTTGAGACAGTTTTTCCCCATTCTGAGACAAAAGACTCAAAATTTTTAAAGACTTAAAGTTTTTAAATATTTATGTATCTATTTCATAGACTTATTCCTCAACAAGTTATGAAGTATAAAATCCTGTTTGTTTGGTTAGCGTTAGTAGTGTGTGCAGCTAATGCTAGTATGTCAAGAAAAGATCGCTCAAACTTTTACAATCTTACAGCAAAGAACAACTATTTATCTATTTACGTTCAGCAAGGAGCACACAATTCAATTGATAAAGTTAAGTGGATAAAATGCCATTGTTTCGTATGAGTGTAACTTTTGGGCAGTGTTTAGTGTTTTTAAAATAAGGCATTGTTAAAGTGTTTACGTATATTATTGCAAGAAATGTATGCACTTCATGCAAATACGATGTTCTCCCACCAATGCTGTTTTGATTAACATAATCCCAAGGTTTACTATAGTGTAAGGCTTGTTCACAAAAATCAATAACCACCTCATGCTTGTGGTTAACTATGCAAAATGGTTCTAACTTCTAAATATGTCTAAAATCAAGTGATGTTACTGATCAGATCCATTTGGGCAGCAGCCAGTGCAGTGCATACTTGTATCTACTATTCATGCACTGCTTTAAAACATAATGGTTGGATAAAACCAATAGTTAATTAAAATAGTAGTGTTTGTTGCACTGGTTTACACTAGATTATCTAAAATGTGCTATTATGAGACAGATTAGTGATATTTAGACCATTATCTTTTGTTGGACTACCCAACTTAAACACAATAGTTGTCTGAACTATAACATAATATTAACAATTCTGTTTTATTTGCAGCCTGTGGACACACGGCACAGAATGATGGCTGAAGAGGAAGATGAGAAATAGGCTAGAGGAGTGTTGGCCTGTTTACCTCGTACATAACTGATCA
>OMNZ01080262.1:9950-25752 GCA_900303255.1 Lesueurigobius sanzi
CCTCTGCTCCTGCTCCCACTGCTCTGCTGGGGCTACCAAAACAAGGAGCACCCCTGAGGCTCGCCGTGGCTATGGGCTGCAAGACTATGGAGAAACAAGTGATTAGATTTGTGATTTATGTTTACACTTTTTACAGGTTTTGGGCCAGTTTGCTCTCTTTACATACTGCATATCTTCACCTGGAAACAAATAAATGACCTGATCTTTACAATAAGGAGTGTAATTATTGCATTCATCGTTTCTCCATGGAACTATATGGGAAATTGTAACATTTTTCGCACATTGTTGCAGCAGCGTCTCCATTTGCCACATGCAGCTCTTTTTCCTCCTTGTACAAACCAGGACTGAACCAGGTCCAAACCTGGCCTCAGTGGGGAGTAAACAAGAGAAGGTGATAACCTAACAGTCTGCATTGGCAGAAGGTGTAAAATCCAACATAAGAGGCATTAGGTGCTTGTGAGAAGCCTAAATGCATTTTCTTTGAATAAAAAGTAATAACAGAATAAATCATTAATTACACTCTTTTCAAAGCACAGCTACTGTTTGTTTGTATACAGACAGAAAAGTTGAGAAGCTCTGTGATGTTTTGCGGCTCCAGCCAATTTTTCTTTGGCGGAAGAGTGGGCAAAATGGCTCCTTTGATAATAAAGGTTGCAGACTGAAAACTTAACAACAATCTGAAGGTTTGTTCAGAGTGATTTTTCAATATTTAATTGCTAGTAGGGCAGGGAGATATGACCTAAAATCCATATCACGATATATGAAACAAATATCATGATATATTTGACAATATAATTGATTGAATTAGATTTCTCTTCTTCTTTTAGCGCCATGCTCATTTCCTTGCAAATTTGATCTACACAAGCAGCATACATCTTTAAATTCACATTTTAAGCAGCTGCCCCTAAAGCCTCCACAGTCAGTGTTTATCCTGCTCTGATGGAGCTGAGTGTAGCATTAGCTGTGATCTCCGTCTGCTGCTGGTCCTGACTTCAGTCAAAATCAAAATATGCTGATGATATCACATCCACAACCATATATAAAATTACAACGATATCCAAAACTCATACCCTGATATCTATATACGATACGATATGGACCAGCCCTAATTCCTACCCTGTTTTCAGCCCCAAAAATCATATGTATTCACAAATTACCGTAGTAGTTTACTACTCTTGATTTACCGGTCAATCTACGTTCCTACTCTCACCTATGGTCATGGCATTTGGGTCATGACCGAAAGGACAAGATCGCGGATACGAGCGGCTGAAATGAGTTTCCTCCGCAGGGTGGCTGGGCACACCCTTAGAGACAGGGTGAGGAGCTCAGTCACCCGGGAGGAGCTCGGAACAGAGCCGCTACTCTTCTATGTCGAAAGGAGCCAGCTGAGGTGGCTCGGGCATCTGTTTCTGATGCCTCCTGGTCGCCTCCCTCGAGAGGTGTTCCAGGCACGTCCCACTGGGAGGAGGCCCCCGGGGAAGACCCAGGACACGCTGGAAAGACGAGGTCTTTAGGCTGGCCTGGGAACGCCTTGGGATCCCCCAGGAAGAGCCTGGGGGATCCCAAAATCCCCTCTGAAAAAATGCTATATTTTTCTACACCATTTCAACAGGGTATGTTCATTTCAATGTATACACACTATTTTGTAGCTTTTTGTTGATTTCTTCACATTGGAGATATACTCGACATTGTAAATTTGCATGACCAGGGCTGAGTACCATTCAGCTTCTTTAAATACCAGTACTTTACCGATTCTTGGTTACGACACCGGTGCCTGAACGATACTTTATCCAACACCTAACTAAATTATTGGTCATCCAGAACCATGAAACAGAAAAATAAGGGTAATTTATTCCATAAGACTATTTCTTTTCAATTTTTTTTATCATTAATTTGCGTGGAAACAACCAAATTACTTTCTTGTTATTATTATATAGCGCTGTGTCAGGACCCACCAGGCATCAAAATTTACTTTAATGGAAAATATTTTTTTCAATACCTTTAGTACCTAAAAACATTTTTCGATAATGCGTTGTACACAGCCCTATAAATATTGTAAATTTCTTCCAAAACATCAATTTTGATATTCTCTTGTCGACAATATATCTCCCACTTCTAGGCCAAACTCTACCTGAACCTGGACTAAATCAGGTCTAAACCGCTGACTAAACCAGGAAATACACAAAGTTGCATGACTAAAATCTGGAAAGACTGATCGAGGCGTGTTGTCCTCCCCTCCACTGTCCGCGCTTGTAGAGGCGATGCCCCGGTGATCGCGTGTTACTATCTAAAGAGTCCTCCTGGGAATTTCAACTCCGTTCGTCTTTCAAACCTTTTTCCTTTCATGTGTTTTGTTGCCACCTCCGTCCTGCCTAACTCGGTCTAACTTTGTGCCACCGCCGGCTCCCCTCCGCGCTCCCTCTGCCTTTGTCTCCACTTTGTATCACCTTGAAAGCGTCCCGTCCCCAGAGTTTTGAGTTCAGAGTCAATTTTCGGCTTCAGAGAGTGTAAAAAGGAAGAAAGAAGAAAAAAAAAAAAGAGGACTGATGGAGGAGAAAGGAGGAAGAGATAGGAGTAACGCAGATCGGGTAGACAACAGGAAGCAGCCCTGAAGGGACAGATGACTGTGGACAGGTCTCGACTTGTTTCGGAGTCATCTTAGGGACAATATGTAACACCAATCTTCTCTTTCAATATTCACCAAAACAACTCATGAGCAGATAACGTCGCTGAGACCGTACTGTGTAAATGTGGACATCGGAAAGCAAGAGGTCCGAGGCAAAAACTAGTCACATAAACAATTGGGCGAGCTAGAGGTTTGGCCAAGTGAAATCTTAAGCTTATTAAAAGGTAGATGTGGAACTTTTTATGCGAATAATAACAACATCAACTTAATATTAGACCTTTTAGTGACCCAGTGGCTGCATGGGTGTTGCATGACGCCTTTACTTTTCATCACAGGGGCCTTCATGAAGCTTGAGGATGAAAAAATATTAAGAGTGACTGGCATGTTTGTACTGCATTGCCATGGAGACAGTTGCGTAAAGACCAAAGACAGATCAGAGAACGATAAAAACTGCTGGTGTAAGCAATAAAGAAAAATTCTTGGGAGCTATACTGAGTTTTTTTTAGATTGCATCATGGGGCTGCGCGAAATGGCCAAAAAATCTCAGAATTCTTTATTAAGACCTATTTTACTCCAATTTTTAGTCCAATTTTGACATGCTTCCCTTATGGTTTAGTCCTGGTTTAATCCTGATACTGTCTGTAATATTGTCCAGGTTTAGACTTGGTTTAGTCCTGACTGTAGAAGCAGTGAGTGGAGATCAGTATTTGAGCTCAGAGCTGTGCCAAAGATAAAAACCACTGAACATCACGATGTTCCCAAAAAAGCAGAGAAAACCCAGAGAAAAAGTTTTATCCTGGAGCGCCATGAAGGCTGCTGTGATGAAAAGTAAATGCACCATCTAACCCATAATATAGAAGAAGACTAAAGTGGTACAGAATTCTGCTGCGAGGCTTTTGACTGACCACCCACATCAGCCCACATCACCCCCATCTTGTCAAGTCTGCAGTAGCTACAAGTCAAATTTCGAATTGACTTCAAAGTTCTGGTCCTCACTTTCTGGGTGTTGCGTGGTCAAGCCCCTCAGTACATTGCTGACCCCACCGTCCGGGTGCACACTCCGCTCTTCAGGCCAGAGTCTCCTGAAAGTCCCCAAGACTCGCTTTTAAACTCGGGGGACCTGTCCTTTCAGGCTGTAGCTCCCAGACTGTGGAATGACTTGCCCCTGTCCCTTTGTGTACTTGACTCTGTCGATGCCTTTAAAAAGCACTTGAAGACTGAGCTATTTAGGAAAGCTTTTGGTTGATGGGTTTTGTCAATTTTTGTTAATTATTTTGTTATTTCATGATTTTTACCATGTCATTTTACTGCTCCTATGTTTGTACGGCACTTTGTGATTTTTATCTGTGAAAAGCACTTTATAAACAAACTTTAATTACTTACTAAATAATGGATAAAGACAGTGGGCCTCATTCACGAAACAAACTTAGGCACAAATTTGTTCTTAAGGCCGACTTAAGAACATTTTTGGCATTCACAAAATGTGTTCTTAGCTGAAAGAGCTCTTCTGGAAGAACAAATCCTAAGAACAGTCAGGAGGACTCTTACGCACAAACAAAAACAAAATCATCTCTCTTTAAGAACAGTTTTGTCTCCTTCTAAGAAAGCTTTGTGAATCAGACTTAAGTTTTTCTTAAGTTTCTCCTAAGTTTCTCCTAAATTGTACTTAAGAACTTTTTCTTAAGAAAATATTCATGAATGAGGCCCAATGTTAGAGAATTTGTCCTTGCTTACCAATCCTCTCTTGGAGTAAGACTGCCTTACTGGTAACTAAGTAGTTGTAAGAGAATTCGTCCTTAACTTGAGTTTGTCCTTAACTTACATACTGATTCTCTCATGACATCATGTTGCCTCTCCCTTTGCATAGCATCACCAGACTGGAGTCTTATTATCACTCTTGGTATGCACAGCTCAATGTATTTAAACCTCTTCTTGTGGAAGCACAGTCAGACTTGGACATTCAATACGTTGACTGTCCAATTGTCTCCAGGCCTGTGTTGATGGGAATAAACTTATCCTGTTAAGACATGCAGAATTGGTCTACAGCCTTTTCTTACATTTCTCCTTGGACCAGCTGATGTTTCTACAACAGACAGATTTAAATGTATGTTTTTGTTTTTCAAGACATTGTCAAGTACAAGTCTGGAAAGTTTGGCGTCTGTAGGAGCTACAAAAGTGGAGATGTTGCCTCCACTATAAGAAAAATACATAAATACTGTATAATTCAATGGAGAAACATTGAATCTATAATTACACTCCTTATTGTAAAGATTGGGTCCAAAAAAATAAAAAAGGGGGTTTTCTTGCACTGTCTCCCTTTAATTGCGAAGTCCTCGATGGCAAATTGACAATTTTTGATCCTGATACAAAGACCACAACCTTTGCACTTGACGCATCACTGCAAATGTAGCTGTAAAACTGTTTAGCTGAAAACCTCTTTCTAAACTCAAAAAGCAATGATACAGAAACTTAGAATACACAAGGAAATAATCGCCAACAGGAAGCAGCGTAACAGGAGCCCCGCCTGAAAGGAGCTGCCCCGCTATCCTCCCCCCAAAAAAGCATCCCCTAACAAGTGTCTGCCACTTTCTCATTATTAAAAAAACAGCTGACTTCTCCCAGACTGATCCTGCGTGCTCACGGACCCCCTCTTGCTCAGCACAATCCTCCGCTCTTCAGGCTCGCGTCGTCTCTGGGGAGTTCACCATTCTTCCACGCTCCCCCCCCCGCCCTGCTCCCTCTGACCCCGCGGCCCCCGGGGGCATCGTGGGGGTCTGGGAATGTGTCTCCTTTGGTGGGACCAGCTGGAGCGGGACGAGCCACGGGCAGCGGGAGGAGGAGGAAAAGATGCTCCCAGCCTTGGAACCACGCCCCGCTCCAGGGATAAGTGACGTGGAGGTGGGTTTTTAAATGGCCATAAACAACACAACCGAGCGACTGAGGAGGGAGAGAGAGAAGGGCCGCCATTTTGGAGTTTATTTCGTCTTCTATGCGGATTATTGACACATGTTGCATATTGTTGATCTGGTAGTTGCAACAGGGTATAAGCAGGAATCCCAAAGTCAAATTTAATAGCCTTCTAAGACTTTTTGAAGACCCTCTCAAAATATTTTTAAGTTATTGCCAGAAATGCACTTTCGATTGATGTTTGTACCTTCAAAAGTGCTTAGTTAAGACAGTTAAGACATTTATTCATGTTCACTAAGCCTAATTGCTCTAAAATGACAAATATTTACAGTATCCAGGGGTGGGGAGAGTAGCCAACATTTGTACTCAAGTAACAGTGATGTTACATACAAAAAAGTCAAATTTAATATCCTTTTCAGACTTTTTGAAGAGCCTCTTACCACCAACATTAAGTCATTGGCAGAAACACACTCTTAACTGCTTGTTACACTTTCAGATGTGCACCTTTGTCTTACACACTAGGATACAATTTGCAAAACTATGATGTGCACACTAGGGCTGAATGATATTGGGAAAAAAAAAACTTCTGTGCAATACAATAATGATACACTGCAAACGGTGAGCAAAAAATAGGTAATGTTTTCTTCATATACAGTTGTGTTCAAAAGTTTACATACCCTTTAATCTTTTGGCCATTTTTCATGGAATATGAAGGATAACACAAACATATCTTTTTCCCCTCATGGTTAGTGGTTTGTGTGAAGCCATTTATTGCCAAAGAACTGAGTTTACTCTTTTGAAATCATAATGAAACAGAAACTACTCAAATGTCCCTGATCTAACGTTTACATGACCTTCAACAACTGCCAGGAAAACTGTTCAGGAGCAAAGAAAAACTCACTTCAGCTGAAATACAGGACTCTCTGACAAAACTGGACTCTCTTTTTTGTAAACATTTCAGCCCAACTATAGTTACAACAGGGTTTATGCAGGAATCCCAAGTCAAATGTAATACCCTTTTCAGACATAAAGACCATCAACATTAAGTTATTGCCAGTAACTGCTTGTTACACTTTCAGATGTGCACCTTTGTCTTCATTCTCAGGAAACAATTTGTAAAACTATGATGTGCACACTAGGGCTGAACGATAGTGAAAGAAAACTTGCAAAAAAGTGAGCAAAAAATAGGTAATATTTTCTTCATATAAGCATATTTGCCATTGGTTTGAGCAGATAAGTAAAATTATCTGCCAATGGAACAAGTATTTTGTCAAATTTCTCTGCAAATACGTTGTTGTTGTTTATTAGATGCAAAAAAAAAAAAATCTTCTTCCATTGGCAACATTTTTAGTCAGACTAACTCCAATTCAGGTCCAAAATACTTCATTCCAGTCATTTAAACCCATCAAGAAATCACTTTTTGCAGTGTATTATTACAATATTTCACTAAACCGTTTCAATAAGGCAAGTTTCATTCAATTTCAGCAAATTGTGTCAAATCAAGAATGCAAAAAAAGACTAAATCATGACCGAAACGAGGCTAAAATGGAACTTAACAAGGAAAACTATAACTAAAACTGAACTTTCGCACATTTATGGGTTCCATGCACTTTTTGTTTTAGGCCGAGTTCGCGCAAAAAACCTGTCGATCTCAGTGGGACAGAAGACTTTAGTGATTTTGCGATGTATCGTGGCTATGATGATATTTGTCCGTGATGTAACGGTGATACATATTAACCAGTGACTTTGAACGTCTCTTGCGACATAAAGTGGGGCTCCCTTTTATGTGAAAGTGCAGAGTCGCCCGGGCATCAAAGCTCGGCCCATATGGTGCTCCTCATTACATTATCAGCCCATGGGTTTGAAGTGGAGGGCCATTTCTTTGAAGATAATTAGGACCGAGCTAAAGCCAGAGGTCTTTACACGCTTCGGGCCGAGACAGAGACAGAGAGAGGTGTTTTTTTTGTTTAGTTTTGTAGGTGCAATGATCAGAAGTTCAAGTAAAAGATAAAGCATAATTGTAATAGTGTGTTGAGGCAAAGACAGAAATGTACACATGATTTGATGCCTGGTTTGTGCAGATGGAAAGATTACTTAAGCTGCACAATATATACACTGCAAAAAGTGATATCCTGATATGTTAAATTTGCTTGAATTCAGAATATTTTACTTAATTTTGAGTAATTTTGACCTGCCAAGTGAAATTATTTGACAATGGAACAAGTATTTTTGCACTTCAATTGAGAAAAAACAACTTGTTGCACTTAAAATTAGATAATAAATCAAAATGTACTTAAATTATATACCTTTTCTTATATGAAGTGCAAAAATACTTGTTCCAAATATTCTGAATTCAAGCAAATTTAGCCCGTCAAGATTTCACTTTTTGCAGTGTTTTGCTAAATTATTGATACTGCAATATTAGGTGATGTGATATCCATATTGCACACTGCAAAAAGTGTTCCAAACATAGGTGATATTTTCTTGAAATACGTTTTTTGCCCTAGATTTGAGCAGGTAAGTAAAATGATCTGACACTGGAGCAAGTGTTTCGGCACTTCAAATAAGAAAATAATATATATTGCACTTAAAAATGTACAGATTTAGGTCAAGTTTGCTCTCTAACATATAATCTTTCACCTGGAAACAAATAAATGACCTCTTTACAATAAGGAGTGTAATTATTTCTCCATAGAACAATATGGGAAATTGTAACTTCAATGATCATTTTCTCAACATCTCCACTTTAGTATCTCCGACAGACTCCAAAACTTTCCAGTCTTGAACTTAACAATATTTTAATGGTTTGTTCAGAACATTTTTAAAATATATAATTCCAAGCCTGGTTTATTGGGGTTTGAACCCTAAAAAACAAGACAAAATTAGTTTTACAGATTTATTTTTACTTTTTAGATACAGCGTCAATACTACAATACATATTCCAAATATGAAGAAAAAGGATCTCATAGGTACAATAAATAGTTTTTATGCTAAATATGTTCAGTGACTGACACCTGCGATTGCAGTAGTTAGTGAGTGTGTTGTGATGTGTTATGAATAAACCATGGGGTAAAACAAGCAGATTTAATTTTCTGTATGTGATAATTTGCGTATCACATACAGGTGCTCGATACAATACGCACATTGTCAAGTGCTCCGTAACGATATATTGTTTGTTTGGGTTATTTGGTTGGGACAGTGCGTGCACCTGAAGAATGCATGTGAACACGCCACTCCGGATTGTAGCCTTGGGCTAATTTTTATCCGTTGTCCCACATTCGCACTCACAAACTCACTCTCATTCATCCTGGCCTGTTGTACATGTTTTTAGTGATAGGGGAAACCTACACAGACACGGGGAGAACATGCAAACTCCACACAGAAAGGCCGCACGGGCCGGGAATCGAACCCGGGACCTTCTTGCTGTGAGGCAAGATCGCTAACCACTCTGCCACCGTGCCGCATATTGCCGATACGATACATTGAGCACAGCCCTAGTACTAGACAAGATATCCAAAATGTCCTCTGAACAAATCTTTGTAACGAACAGAAGAAGCCCATACATTTAAATCTGGCTGTATCCAGTATTTAGATTTCATCACTGAAAATATTATATAATTTTAGCCATTTTTACACATAAAATACCATATTAATATATGAAAAGTTAAAATGACGGAAAACTTGCACACTGCATAACACATTATTTTATCATATTTGTCTTATTAATATACAGCAAAAGTTTCAAATTGATATTACTCAATTTAATTTTTCCCCTATTCACCTGCAGTGAAAGTGTCTTGCTTTAAAATGAGAAAGTAAATCTAAATTAACTTGAAATGATGTGCTTTTTCTTAATTTAAGTTCAAAAATACTTGCTCCGTTTGCAGATTTCTTTGCTCTGCGAGTCAAAACCACTCAAAACAAGCCCAAATATTCTGAATTCAAGCACATGAAGATATGACTTTTTGCAGTGTAGTCTCTGTTTCTGTCCCCGGAGAACGCCAAGACATGTGCTAAACACATCCGTCACTTTGTCCGAGGAAGTAGCAGCTAAATCTCTCCTCAAAGCCGCTACTACGCTCCTCTTATCAGCCATTACGCACTTGTGGACGACGTGGGCTGAGCGCGGTATGAAAATATCAGCAGATAAAGTGCATTTTCGAAAGATTCTGCATGAAAAAGGGGGGATCCTGTCGGTGGATTGGAGCAGATAGCGTAATGTGTCAGCGCGCTCTTGATCAGTAGCCCACATAACAGGAAACAACTGGCAGCGTTATCATCTACGCTCACACAAAAACCAGCAGAGTGAGTAACAAAATGTGAGGAGAAGTGCAGCGTGTCAACAGTCTCTTACTAAGTCTCTAAATAAGGAACCTGACACCGCAGGATGCACATTAACAGTAGTTCAAGAATACAAATACTTAGGAGTGATTATTGATTCTAAACTCACATTTAAATCTCAAGTCAAGAAAGTAACAAACAAAATAAAATGTACCTTGGCAACTCTCAGGCAGATACGAAATAATCACATATCGGCTACTGTCTGACGACTTGGAGTCAAGTAAAACAACGCTACAGTCAAACTATCCTCATTTTGGGACAATGTATTTAAGTTTACGGACGACATCATGGCTTGCGACATCCCCAAGGACCCCAAGATCTACCTGCTGGGTCTGCTACCAAAGGACTTGTTCCTAAGAAAAGACATTCAAAATCATTCTGATAGCCACAAAGAAGGCCATAACAAGACACTGGCTTAACGGTGGACTCTAAGGACTCATGTTAGTAATGCATGTAAGTAAGTAAATGATAATAGCAAACGATAAAAAGTATAGTCATGGAAATTTATGAATGAAATCTAAATGTAACACTTTTTCTGAAACAGTTCGCACAAGGTACATTTTTTGACCTTCCCAGTGCCACGAAGCCTGGATCAGGATCAAATCTAAAACACCGAAGGTGAACGCATCGCTGAAGCATAAATGAAACCTGATGAAGCCCAGGCTCCACACTTTGAGAACCAGACTAGCGCTGAAGTACAAGCTACAACTTCAAAAGGAACTTCCGAAAAGCCTCAGAAACCAGTCCAACGTCTGTTTCTATAATAAAGTCACCCCAACTCCACCCGTTCTTTCAAATATTACAAAAACTAAAGACTTGAAACGCTGTGCGAAACCAGGCCGAGGACAGACTCCCCAATTATCTCACTTCTTCCAAAAAAAAAAAACAGGACCGACGCGACCCCTTACACCCACCGCCGCTGTCTGTGTCGAGCAGAGGCCTGAACCGAGAGGCCCTGGGGAATTCTGTCCTATTGTCGAAACTAAACTCTCAAAGCAGGTGAGAGAGAGAGGTGGCAGAGAGAGAGAGAGGGAGAAGAAGAGAAAGAGAGAGAGAAGCACCTGTAAGCAGTAGTGGATTTATATTTACAACCACAGCTGTACTTTTATTCAGCTTTTCAAAGTATTTTCCTCTCGGAATTCCGACGTGTGCTGTCTTTCTCAGTTCATTCAGGCTGAATCATTATTGAAATCTCAAAATAGGCTGAAACGCGTCAGGACTATGCCATTTGTCCATTAAGACGTGAAGTAATTAATAAAGGCATTTTATTCTACCAGTGAGTGCCTTGGGTTTCTTTGTATTTTTAAGTGACTACCCCTTCCCCAAAGAGCACCACTGTTTTATCCATTTTTGTATTATCCTCTGGAGGTCCAGGAAGCGTTCCTTTCTTAATCTTTTTATTCTACCTAATTTATTGGTTGTTTTTATAGAATATAATTGTGTTTCATTTGGGGGTCAGAAGCCAATACGACTCTACGGTTTTTGAAAGAAATAAAAAAAAAGAAAATGTCCCTGATCATTACTTGATAGTGATTGGATTCAAAAACTATTATTCTTAAGGCTGAAAGTCTTTTCTACTGGCTAACACCACGCACGTTTTTGGATATTGTCACCACTTTTGGACCAAAATAAGGAGATAATTAGACCTTAGTTCATATGTGCTGACAGAGAAAGACATTGAACTTTTGGTGACCAACCACAGCAACCACAGATCTATTTGCTTTGTTAAATCCAGGTGGCGAAGAGTATAATGTCATCACCAAAATGCCATTGTTCTTGTAATTTTCTCTTTATGTAGCAGTACTTTGAATGACCAGATCTATTTTATCTTAGTTATGATTTTGGTTCTAATTTAGTGTTTTTTGAAGTCATGTTTTTACGCAATTTGGTCAAACACAAATGGCTTGATTATGGAACAAACCAGTTTAGTAAAATAGTCCAATAACATCGTCGTCATAACACTGCAGATCTGTATCGCATGTAACAAGTTTCCCCGACATCGTGCAGCCCCAACGGCGCTGAGGTAAAGCGAGAGCGAGACAGAGGAGTGAGCTTTTCTCATTCGGACAGGGCCAGGGCCAGGGCCGACGTTCCCCACAGATCGGGAGTGTGTCTGTCTGTGGCCTGTGTCTCCGGGAGTCTGTGCAGCTGGCGTGTGTTCTCAGCGCTGTGGCTCAGAGCTGAAGAATGCTCCACACTCAGTCACAGCTGCTGCGGACCATCACAGCCTCTCGACAAAAAGCCCCAGTCTTAAGTGCATCCAGACGCGAACACACTCTCGGTCTCGGTTTTAACTCTTAGCTTATCATTTCACCCTTATTGTCGTTGGTTGTAGAGATTACGGATCGAGGGTCTCCGACTTGTAGATTGGGAGTTAGCCGCAACTTTAAAATTCTTCCCAAGTAGTTTCCACCAAAGGCTTTCTCCGTTTCTGCTTGAGGAGCCCAATTTAATTACTGTCTGTATGAAGCAACTCAGACGTATCAGGTTAAGTAGATGTATTTCCTCCTTGTCCAGCAAATAATTAAGTTTTGATCATGTTGAACACAATCTGAAAGCATTTCTCTGTGTTGAAAAAGGTTGGCTAATACATAAAAATCCCATAGTTGTATCAAAGTATAAGTGGCTCCCTTGCGTTTTAATTATGCAACAGCAGCTCATGGAGTAACAAAAGTCTGGAAACACCTGTTAGAGCCAGGTTACGAATCAATCCGCGTCAGCAAAACAGCGAAACAAGAAGTGAGAAACAAATGTTATGTCCGAGTAAAACAAGGATACAGTATATCCCATCCTTAGATACTCCAATGCGGCAAGGAAAAACTGGAGAAACCTCAAGGAGAACCACTCTGAGGAGAGATCCACTCCCATGGAAGAACAGGCTATAGATAGTTCCAAGGCTGATTAGAGTCCTTGGCAAATGTCGAGCCAAAACTTGGGAAAGAGAAAAGAATTGTTCAAGTTTTTTTATTGAACTTTTCTAGTACTGAAATCAGAATAATTACACAGTACTGTCTATAAATGTTTTCAATACCAAAGGGGGTAGGCAATAACAATCTTCAGCTGCCTTAGACGAATGACTCTGGGGGAAGTACGGTACACTGGGCCCTATCCTCTTGTTCTTCTTGCATAAACTATGTATATTTTACCTACTGGGTGTTATAAATAAATTGATTGATTGATTGAAGTAATATAACGGTTTCAAAACAAAATTGACAGGAAAATTGGAGGGAAAAGGGAGCAAAGAAGAGATGATGATCATTTAAAGGCCCTATACCTGATTTTCTTCCTAGTAGTATTATGAAATTTGTTTTTTTATCCTTTAGTATATTGTAAACTGAAAATATTACTGTAAATCTAAATATTTAACATTCAGATCAACTTCATGAATTTACATGGTACTTTTTATTGCATTTCTACAGTGACAGTGGCCCTAAAAAGTGCCTCTTCAAGTTGTGAAATGTGCTTATGAACTCATCTCTATGAAGAAATGGGATTTAAGATACTGTATGTGTTAGCAAAGTTAGGAATGTGTTTGCACCACAACTATATCAATTTAATTTACGTGCATTGTCATGATTTGTAACAAAAAAAATGAAGTATAGTAAAATGTGACGCAGCTGAAACTATGGAGGCAAACCGTTTACAATGAGGTGGCCATCATGGCTCCGCGATCAAACTGGAATCACAATTGAATAGTTTAAATTAGTAAATCACATAGACCGCAAATATTTAGGTAATACAATATCCTTTGCAAAGAACAAAACAAATAAATTGTCTTCATGGGGTCTTGTTATGTTACAAACCTGTTGTTTAAACGTTTTCTATGATCTCTCTTCTTCTAGTTTAGCTGTTCAGTTCAGCTTTTTCCTAAATGTTGATGCTCTTAGCTATGTTTAAAATCTTGCAAACTCAACATTGATTTTAAAAGTTAAATCACAAATATAATCACACAATAGATACCTAAAAGCCCTTTAAAAACATAAAGTGGACAGAAATCCGAGGCACTCCGACGGTCACATTAAAAACCCTGCCATAACCTAATCGCACAATACTAAGATTTTCAGAAAAATCATGTTTTTTCCCCAAAATCCTGCAGCACTTTTCCTTTCGCACTGTCCCTGTAAAAAAACAGCTCCAGCTCTTTCCAAAACGACTTCTCCGTTCAACATTACAGAACTGTCCTTTGTCGTGCTCCCAAAACAACAGCGGTTTGTGCGCATCATCACAGTGTTGTTAAAGTTGCGCCCTGCATAGCTTTACTCACGCTGTCGTACACGTCACGGCCTCTGCTTTGGGCTCCTCCTCGAAAAATCTGCTCACAATAATGTCATTCGCTCCACCCACATTCAAGCCAAATCGAAACACTCGTCCCCAGTCGCTTTGCAAGCCAAATATGAGGTTGTTGTTGGCTCTTTGATGCAAACGCAGATAGCAGTTATACGTTTGCTATGGAAATACTGCAGTGACACGGTTCTCAAACTGTGGTCCAGGTGCTACAGCGGGGGGTAGGCAACATCAGGCCCGGGGGTTAAATCTGGCCCTCCAGCACAGAACCTCTGGCCCCCAAGATGATTTTGGGAAATATTACTGCACAAATCAACAAGCAAACCTGTTAAATGTCCAGGAAAAACACCCCGCACTGGATAAACTAATCCAAAAATCAGTCAACTTTTCTTGAAATATGGGTATTTTAGCTTGATTTAAGCAGGTATTACGTCTTATTGCACCTAAAGTAAGATACAATTTCTTATTGACCTGAATAAAATTGAATAAAATTGATGATGAATCTAATTTTACTCGAAGGAAGAGAAAAAATCGTATTCTATTGGCAATTTTTTTTACTTGCCAAGTCAGAATTACTCAAATTACGATAAAATATTCTTAATTGTAGTCATTTTAAAGATTTCAATTTCAATTTCAAGATGTCTATATTGTAGTGCATTAGGTCATTCATGATTTATATTGACATTTGTAGAAAGTGGTGCTTTATTTGGGCTACAATTGGGAGGTTCGGCCCTTAGGGTTTTGACAATGAAGAAAATTGGCCCTCCATCGGGCAAACTTGCCTACCCCTGTGCTACAGGCTTTGGTATGCAGGAGTCAATGGGCTTGTCTAGTCCTGGTTTAGACCTGGTATAGTGCTATTTTAGACCTTGCTCTTAAGTTGTTGAAATAGTTTAGACCTTGAAGCCACGCAAGTAGTGGATAGTAGCCCGATTTGTTCATTGAAGGCAGTATGCTCATACAATTTTATATTTTCTGAAGTGGCACCACTGCAGAGTCAGAACTACTAAATATGTTCATCGCTTTAGACCAGACAGAGCATAGCAGCTCTGTTTTCAAGCTTCATATCAACAACTCAATTCAATAAAAAGAAGCAAACGATATCCACAACAACCACAGAACAACAGTGAAACAAGGAACTACTGTAGATTAGACTCTCTCTCCTACCTGTGTCCTGTCTGAACTGGTGCATGGACTGGAGGTCTATAATGTAGGGTGCCAGACGGCTGTCCACTTGACCCAGGACCACGCTTCCTCCGCGGGGGTCGCTGCTCCGAATAGCAGCTTCGATCTGGTGGGACACTGCCGGGCCGTAGGGCCGCCAGCGCCCGTGCTCGTTCAGCCACTCCCACACCACCACCGCGGAGGCCATGATCATGCTGTTACTGCTGGCCCTGGAGGAGAAATCAAGATGTTTTTAGACGAGAAAAGCCATATTCCCACAGGATTAGTTTTACCTAAGGACCACCTGTAATTTGTAATAACTGCAGAGATTGTCTGTGATGTTAATCCTGTGGGAATCTGCCATGTCTGTACCCTGTAAAGTAATAATTCCCCTGCAAATGACCTACTATGTTTTGCTGAACTCTGAAGTCCTGTGATAATATTAGTCCAATGAGAATAGGCATCTCTGTGATTTGGCCA
>OMNZ01080266.1:15742-36432 GCA_900303255.1 Lesueurigobius sanzi
ACATTAGTTGATAGCTGAAAAAGTATACATTTTGTAGAAAGGCTGTCATAATGAACTGTTTTCTTCCCTCATTATCAATACTAATGTGCTTAAATACTTTTTGTAATATGACAATGTCCTGAAACATAATTTGATCCATTATTTTCACCACAGAATGATAATTGAGAGGGAAAGTCCTCTGCCTCAACTGCCTCTGTCTGTAAACCTCTTTCTCAAACTGTGATAAGAGCTATTCAATGCGGTTTCACACTGTTAACCTTCGGTGTCCAATTACATTAGTCGCCACCAAACCAATTAGCTTTTCTGGGGGAAGGATGAAATGCCTATAGTCATATTAGGACTGTGATATCCCAGCAGCAGGTCAGCATGCTGACAATGCACTTCAATGACCACTGCAGCGGAAAATGCTCACCTCTCTGCTGGGGCGAAATAGAAAAAAAAAAGTTTGGTTAAGTTTGTAACAAAAGCATTTGCTCTGGTTGAGTGCAAAGATTAAAGTAGCAAGTGGCTCCTGGGTAACAACAAGAATAAGTGTTTTAACCCAGACCAAAACAATTATGCTTCTGTGACAGGGTAGACTACCGTTCTCTGCCTTGCACACTTGGTTGGGTGTGTTTACACTGGGTTGTCTTCTGGCTCAGGTAGATATGCTTTTTGTTTGTACATACAGATTATTTAAAATGTGTTCAAATATTATGTACATCAAGTTGTCTCCTTGCCTGTTTGCCTGTGTCCGCTTTCCTGAGTGAACCTGAACTGAGATCACAATGGACTCAAATGTAACTCTAAGTCTTTTGTTTACAAAAAGCTAAACTAATGTAAATTCAAATGATGGTAAATATTAAATAAATATTCTGTAAGTTAAAGTGGAATATGTCCTGCCTCTTTATCAGTATGCACATACAGTACCTGCGTGTCCTTTTAAATATAGTTTTAGGGTGTTGTTGGTATTTATCCTTCATTTATGTTAAGCTAATGTAACACCAACAACTGAAAATGCCACATTACAAATCCATAATAACAAGTCAATACCTGAAGGGCTTTTAATAGGGCTGTGCAATTAATTGAATTTTGATCACGATTTCGATTCTTGAGCCAAACGATCTCCAAATTAATAAAATCGAGTTGGAACAATTTTTTTTTTTTTTTTTTTTTTGACATTTGATGCAGGGGCGGAGCAGAGAAACTCATGTTTTTGCTTCTGAACTCAGGTAATTAGACACATTTCTACAGTTTTATTTTTTTTTTTGCCGAAATGCTGAATGAATGAATTTTATTTTCAAACTCAAAAAGAATCGTTGGAAGAATCGTGATTTCAATCTTGAACAAAAAAATCGTGATTCTCATTTTTTCCAAAATCGAGCAGCCCTAGCTTTTAATAAGACAATTTGCAACCTGCAAAGAGACACTGTATATTACAGAGGGACCTATGAAGAACTTCATGTTGCTTATCTTAAACTGGACACACACTAGAGGATTTTTAGCCAGATTTTTAGTCTGAGGAGGCGTGGCTCCTCATGGCATGATCTGTGGTGGGACTCCTCATGTGTGTCCTCATGTCT
Source organism: Lesueurigobius sanzi (assembly GCA_900303255.1). Taxonomy (NCBI): domain Eukaryota; kingdom Metazoa; phylum Chordata; class Actinopteri; order Gobiiformes; family Gobiidae; genus Lesueurigobius; species Lesueurigobius sanzi. Next base: position 17,305 of record OMNZ01080266.1, read on the forward strand.
GTCCTTAAGTGTGTGTGGTCTGTGCACAGATCTTTAGTCTCAAAAGATTTAAAATCCTCTAGTGTGTGGGCACCTTTAGTCTAGTAAGATGACGATTCCTAATAGCTATTATTGTCGAACAAACGGTTAAAATCTATCTTTGGATAAGTAGACATGCAGGGGTAATAAAACAGACTTTGTGTTGTGACTGGTCTACTGAACAAATAATCCGTGGAAGAGTATGTTACGAAGAGGTGACATTCAGAGGTACACATATACTGACCATGCAGCTGGCTCACTGTGACGAGAGAGCAGCTAAAAGACGGGGTCAGCCCTATGTTCCCCGCAGAGGTTACATTAACCGGAAATAATCCATCTTTTACTGAATATTTTTAGCTGTGACGGATAACTTGTCATTTTGACGGGTTGGAAATCAATCCATAATTAAACTACAAATGCAGCTCTGTTCTGTCTCTGACCGCCGCTCTGGAGCTTCTGCTACAAAACGCTTCTGCCACATATACGCATTTCTTCACGACTTTTACTGCTGCTTTACTCACACCGTGGACAGAAAGCGCAAATTGACTTAGAGGGAAATTAATATACAAATGACAGACTGTGTGGAGAGGGAGAGAGAAAGAGCGGCGTGGTGTGAGGAGGTCAGAGATCACGGACCGAGGCATCTTTTTTACACACGATGTGAACAGATGAACATTGCCTCGTTTTGTCCGCAGTGTTTCTTAAGCTTTAACAAATGTTTTCATGATTCTGTTTCATCATTATCACTCATAAATTATCAGTAGCGAAACTGCTGGTTCCCCGGTACCTATATTCCCTGGAGCATCAGGGAACAGTGGCACCTCCAGACGGCTGAGGTACCAATGTTTCCCAGTCGTGTAACAGTTTTCACTGCACAGTTAGGGATCGGTCTAACGTTAGGGCTTAAGATTATAAAGGATTGGGTACCGGGGAACGTAGGTACGCATCCCTAAAAGATAAAGCCGTACATTCAACTCATTTGACTATCATGAACAATGAAATAGTCAGGAATGGTGATGAAACAACAAGCAGTCCTAGCTTCATAAAACAGCAGGACCGATAGGATTTCTGCAGTGAGTTGATTTAACATTGCATAAAATTGTACCCCTGACAATCTCCCATGGTTACTATGGCTTATACAATGTCAATATGAGGCTTTATCACCCAGTGCAGCTCATATGTTAATGTGGAGGAAGAAGCAAGGAGGGACTTCATTATGCAAACGAATGCAAGCTGAATGTGTCCGCATGTCTGCCCTGATTAATGAGACTTCAACAATGACAATAGTTATTTTACCACACAGAAGTAAAGAATCCATACTTTGGAATATTTTGCTAACTTCAAATAATATGATGATGATGGTGGTCATACACTTGCAAGCTTTTGAGTCATTATGTACGTAATTAGGACAGTGCCTGATGTGCAAATCATTTGGAGCTAAATTTACGCCATAATTACCTGAGGTTTGGTGGGCAAAGGTGATAATTAATTCACTTGCAAGGTCACATCCTCGCAATAGGGCATTTGTGTCTTGACCCAAGTGCTGATAAAAAGACAGAATTCTGCTTCAGGCGTGGAATCCGTCACCTCACCATCACCCGCCATTCCCTCAAGCATCAATCTGACACGCGGCCTCCTTCTCGTTTCATTCTGTCCACCTAGCAACTTTGGACAAATGCCTCCAAGTCTCCTGGGTATGATTAATTACCCGTCAGCCTTCCCAATGCATCATGGAGAAGTTGACCAAACGGTCAGTGCGCGCGGAGGACAAGCATCATATCAGCAACAAGGTGAAAGTGGGAAGGCTCTGATTAATTCCAGCTATCCGAGAGTGGTTTTCGTGGGGGCACCCTTCTCAGCAAGTTTAGCATTCAGGGAAAAAGGAAGAAAGAAATCGACTTCTTTCTATAGAGCCAGTACAGTTGGCGGGTTGCCAGAGAGAGGGCACAGCAAAGGGTAGAACAGATAGGGACCTCTCTCCCTGTCTCTGCACTTAATCTACTCATGAAATGGCAACTTATCTCAATGCTCGAGATAACGATTCCTAGGATGTTACAAAGGCCAAAGAGGACCAATACTCGCACTGAAGTTTGTGTAGAAGTAATAACTCTGCATTTACTGTATATACAAAGTGGATTTAACATTGATAATTTAGTCAACAAAAATGCACAAAATGTCTCTTTCAATGCATTCAGGAAAAAAAAATATTTTTAACCATAAACCTAACTCAAAGTTGTGTTGAATCTCCAGGCTAATAGTCTAAACGTTAGTGATGCGCGGGTCGGCCCGAAACCGGGTGCGGGTGGACCGGGCAATAAATAACCAATTTTTTTTTTACATGTTATTATAGCTTTTAGCGCAAAAGACAATTTGATGAAAATGATGAAAGAGACACATATCTAACAGAGTGAGAGTGTGTTACTGACCTGAAGAGAGAGAGAGAGGGAGAAAGAACAGCGTTGCACATCATAAGGTAAGCTGCTCCAGCATGGGCCACTTTAGCTTCAAATTGCTGTTTGGTTTGGCACGAGTAGTTGTCCATGTGGTGAAAGTAAAGCCTTGTGTGAGCAAGCAGTTTCTACTTGTTGCTTTCTGCAAAGTCCATAACTGATTTCAAGCGTGTCCTCAGCAGCTCATTAGATGTAGCCTAAACAAAAGAGCAATTCTATACCGTAAACTTGCGCAAGCTGTTGCATGTCTCCCAGCATTACTTTATGTGTGCAGGTTCTGGTTGGGTCCTGTTGGCAAATTGAGACCCAGTTATTAGGGTTGTGTAGGTCAGGTTTGAATTGGCCCAAACCATTCCTGACTCTGTAAAAATGGTAAGGGGCGGGAGCAGCACAAGATAGAGTCTTGTGTGTTTAAAGTGAACTCACAAATGCCGTGAGAATTCAGCTTGTCGGCAAGGTTAATGACACAGAGCTGCAGGCATATGTGAAATTAATTCACTTAAAAACCACACTGCTGAATATTCCAGGTTTTATATGTTGCTATGTTATTAGGTCAATCCCTCCATCCAGGATATGATTGTAGACCAGAGCCAATTTGTTTTTTTAAGTGACTGGGTGTTAAACTGCGGGTAGAGGAAGGGGACTGCAGCAGAGCCCGCAGAACACTGATCCACAAGTTTTCTGTCTCACCCTCTTCTTTGCTTCCACATAGCATCATCAGGAATACTGTCAGCAGTGCTCTGTTGATGTCTCCACTGTGCAAAAGAACGAGCCCTCGCTCATGGAGTAAATAAATCCACGAGACTGTGTGTTGACAAAGCTGCTTTGAGACAGTGCTGTTCAGTGAGGTTGATCAGTTTTTGAGAGCAAGGAGTTGTGCTTCAGAATACAGAAGAATCTTGCCTGGAGCCACTATCCTTGACCTGCTATCTTTTAGCCAGCGGCCATGTGCACACAGGTGGGCATGCACAATGTACAGCAGAGCTATTCCTGCATACCATTGTGGTGAACGATCAATGCCAGCTCCCTCTCCCCTGAAGGAAAGTAAGGTCAGATGGAAAACCCCAGTGTGGATGTTCTGCAGGCTCTCCCACAGGTCTTTGTTGTAACATGAACAACATGACAGGATACGACAAATGTGCTCCCTATTATCAGGTGGACACCACTTCAGCTGTGTTATCAAAATGAAACATTTAACAGAAGACCCCGTATTTTTTAACCCATGTTTGGCTAGACTCATAGCTGTACCAGCGAATGAATGGTCATTGTTGCGTCGGCTAAATTTTTAGGGCAGAATGAACCAATCAGTGAACGCCGGACATGTGTTGTTGTGTTATTAGCAGCTCTGCGTTAATATTCAAGCAGGATTAGGAAGTCTTTTTAGTCCTTTAAAACTGAATTTACAGCTGATTGGAACAAACTCACCCATGGGTTGTTAATGAGAGGATTACCACAGACCAAGAGTGATGCTACTCCTTTGGCGCGAGGCGTGGATGAGGGCGGGGTAAAATACAGGAGGATTATCATTCTGGACTGGATTCTGGATAAAGTTTGGCGACTTGTAATCAAAGCAAAGTAGTAACTTCTCCATGAAGAGATGAGCTGATGATGTCCCACTCCCAGCACAGTTAAAGACACACATTTCTGAGGCATACAAACAGTAAAAATAAATGAATGCTAACTTTCCCCTTTTTGGTACAAGTTTGTTTACACAATATATCAGTAATAATAATAATTCTCAAAGCGCTACACTCTCATTATTCATTTACTCAATACTCAGTCTCGGATGAGAACTTTGGATGAGAAAAGGAAGCGGGAGACAAGTCAAGTCAATTTTTAAAAAGTGATTCAAGAAAATAAATGAATTTAAAAATGTACAAACTTCCTTCCTTCCTTGAGTGTATTGCCAGACTTTCTTCTACTTCCTAAAGCCCTAAATAAGTATGGGCAAACCTTTTTGACGTAAGGGCCACACTGCATTTCTGAACTTGCCAGGTCGGCTGGACCAGTTGTGGGTTGTGGGTATTTCAAACAAGTAACATTCTCAATAAGACCACCTAATACATTTTCAAAAGCAACAACATTCCAGCAGGTATGAATTATATTTCTTTATGTCAGTGTAAATATTTTGTCCACCCTTTTAACCAATGCATATCAGGATTGGTCATGCTTTGCGGGCTGGATTGAAGGGCCAGGTGGGCTGCACAGAGATGTGTCCTGGATAATTATAGCTGTAGGTTCCACTTCCACTATCGTCCAATGGAGCTTTATATCAAACTGTGTTGGTTGCCATGTTAAAATGACACGGATAACAAACAACTTCTTTAAAGGGAATATGTAAAAAAAATAACCAAATACTTTTTTTATTTCATGTTGATACATTCTTGGACAACACCACAGAGTAGTTGCATGAGTGGCCAAATGTAAATCTCTCCAACAACATTGGCACATAAGCAGCAAGGGCAACATGAATATACCTAGTACAAACAGTAGAAAACATACATGCTTTCCTTTTTTAAAGAAGTATTGTCTTTTTTAAATATATACTCATCTTTTTTTCTTAACTTCCCCATTGTTTCCAGAAAAATACAAGAAACCCATCAAAGCCATATTTCGCTGTGTGAGAAAGAGGAATTGGTTACATTAACGTAAGAGGAACAGCAAGAACTCAAAAACAGTACAAATCGAGCAGACAGGTGGAGTCAACTGTGGTCATTATTATCTTTTTTTTCTGATTCAACACCAAACATATCAGGCATGCATTGACAACCTCAACATCAACACCTTTAGTTGTATTAGCAGCCAAAAAGGTCACTAGACGTGCAGCACAAGTCAAGTGAGGCCTAGCTCTTGGAGAGGCGGCTACAACTGGTTTAGGGTCATCATCTTCATACACCTACAAAATACTCAGGAGCCATGAATATGCTGCTGGAGACAAATGGTGCAGTATGGATTCACCAACAACAGCTGAAAAATGGAAAAGGCCTTCAAAACGCCTGCTCTAGGCTTTGCATTCATGGCAGAGAATCTGATTCTGTACTTTGTATTTATTGTGCATGACCTCTGTGGTCCCATTCGCAATATAGTTTAAACCTTGCACATTGGTGGATGCTTCCACAAACCAAGGGCAAATGGAGTTTCTTAGAAAACCCAGCATTGACAGTTCAGTGATGTGCTCATGTTTGTTGGAGAGAATATAATAACATTCACAAAAGAGCTTTAAACTGCTAAAATGAGAAAAGAGAAACGGGTCAGGGGTCACATGTGGTATATTAATACATTTGGATCTGTAAAAAGTTCAGGCTGCAGACTCATGTCTGCTAACTAGATTTTATCAAATATTAGCTTCTTCTATATACGCAAACCTGCCCTGATGACTAGCCTTTAAAAATGTACAGATTATCCATCCATTCATCCATTTTCTTCTGCTTTATCCAGGGCCAACAGTCTGAACAGAGATGCCCAGAGTTCCCAATCCGTACAGATTATATATACCTAATCTGTATAATACATACAAACAAAGCTCTTTGTAAATGAATATGTTTTTTGAGTTTTTTTGCCTGTTCCAAGCACACACGTGGCTGTTTCATTTTGTGTCTCCAGGGCCAACCCCAATTGTGAGTTTGTAAAGAAAACTTTCTGGTTTTCCAATAATTGTGCAGAAATTCATTGGCATTTATGACTTGATTGTGCTAATTTCTTTGTGCCATAAGACTATTAAGTAGAGAATCAAATTCTACGTAGCAGCATGAGCAAAGACCAAGTGATTTCAAAGCAAAGAATATGGATTCAATAAACAAAAGAAAGTAAAAAAAAAGATACACAGTATATAAACAAAGGTACAATGTGCATTCAAGAAGCAAAGTGGAGGTCGTCTTAGATTTGAAACGAAAAAAACAAAACAACAACAACAGAAGTATAGGCCGACATTAAGGTCATAAAGAACACACACTGGTGAAGAGATGTCTGGAAACACTCAGTTTGAAAGTACATTTTGAGACACGAGTCGGGTTCTGCAAGGAGCTCACAATGTGCATGTCTAAGGTGACCGGCTGGGGTGAAATCTGCAGTGAGATCTCCTCCACCTGTAGCCTTTTCATCGCCATAGCAACAATCACAACCCGCGCAAACCAACCGCAGGCTCGAGACATGTCCACGAATGCATCATCGCCGAAATACTCCTCTTCACAAACTGGATCTTGATAACGTATTTATATTTTTCTGTGCCCGCTTAGAGTAGCATCCAACCCGGAAAAGTCCTATCTGCTTAGCTTCGAATGTCCCACAATCCTTTGCTTTGGCGGGCTGATGCTGCTGCCGCCACTACGCACCTCTTTCAAGTCAGCGGTGGGCCATGACGTGAACACAATGTAACCAAAGAAACTGTTACGCCCGGAAAGAAAGATATAGTAGGTCCATTTTCTGGCACTGGAGGTACGCCAACCACTATTCCGTCCTTTTGCTTGTCCAGCCTTTTCTGATGAGGAATGCTTAGATCACAATGTCGTTGTAGCTCACATACTTCTTCTTTGCAGTTGGGCCTATAAGGGGAAGAAGAAAACAGGTCATATTCAGCCCTGGTAGTGTTTTTTTAAAGGCCTTGTACCTGATTTTCTTTGTTCACTTTGTTTTCTTTCATTGTAAAGTTTATTTTGTTAGTTGTGCCCAAGCACATTATTAACTTTCCTAACACCCCGATTCTTTATGGGTCACTAATGCTAAGAACTTGCCTACTCAAATATCCACTTTTACAGTTTACTAAAGGAGAACAAAAACAATTTCATTTCACTTCTGGAAACAAAATCTCAGGTACAGGGCCTTAAGTATTGCTAAATGCTTGTAGTGAAATGAGTGTTAGTGATGAATGCAGATTGAAGGTCAGTTGATTTGAACAGGGTTTTTGAAGTATTGGACAATCATCCCGAGAAGATTGCAATCCTCTCCAACGCCATCTACTGGTGCAAAGCCGTTAATTATGTGGAAGTACCTCATTCAACCCCTCTTCAAAGAGTCTGAACTTGGCCTTTGATGTGCAGAAGGCTTGGAAAATGAACTCTCAAGCCAAGCTGAGGGCACTTTAACATTGCATTTCCACCGCTGAGTGACAGTTTAGACTTATTAAAGGCATCTTGTTATTTTTGTATCAGACGTGGGAGAAACTTTGGTATTACCAAAAATAACTTTGCGAAGAACATTTCAGTTCAATTGAAATTCACTGTTTGGTCATACATACTGATGTCTGGTAAAAGAAAAAACATTTTAATCAATATATTTTTTTCAGTCTCTAATTTACTTTTGAGTGTGCACAGAAAATCAGTCACATACTGTGACTGCAGAGGGGAATGGTGCTGAAGTGCCAGGGATAGAGTGGTGGGTGAATGCTGAACATACTGTGCTATTGTCATGCTCAAGTTGAGAAGAGTGTGTTTAAATTCAAGTAAAGTTGCTTTACTGTGCCACAATCAGGCATAACTAAGGTCGTTTTCACACTGCCACTGGTTAGATCGACCTAAAGGGGCTCTCGACCCAAGAGGGACTATGTGAATCCAGCCTCACCACTTTAGGCCGGTGGTCTCGGTGCAGTTGCAGCCGTACTATCTCTGACTCTGTGCCGACCCAGATGTGGTGTGAAGGTGGCCGACCTTAGTGTCAAGTTCATTCCATTTTTTGCGTGAAGAAAGGGGTTCTTCCATGTATTTTTCTTAATATACCATATGCTACATGCTGCAGGACAAGACGTTGCGTCTGATGAGACAAAATTGGATCAACTTTATCGAGGTACATCTCTCTCTCTGCCCCTCTCCACCGCTGCGCAGTAAAGCCTCTCCGTTTTAAGGGGATTTCTTTAACATGCAGGACATGTCTGTCAGTGGCATCAGTCTCACTGTATTTAGCCACAAGAGAGAGAGAGAGAGAAATGACCACTGCGCACATGTGCGTGCATGTCACCGTATTGACAGGGCTCTGATGGCTTGATGAGCGCTGTCATGGGGATAAGTTCGGTGAATAGCTGATTTTGGAGCCACTCATAGGCAAGGGGGCTCGGGGCGACCCATAAAGCACTCCAACATGTGTAAAGATAATAGAGAAAGACAGTCAGATACTGCTCCTTAGAGCAGTGGTCTCAACCTTGCAGTTGGGACCCAAGGGGGTCATGAGATAATTTTTCTGGGTTGCCAGATCATAGGAAGCATTGTGTTCAATGTATTTTGAATAGAGTGGATTTCCCTTGAGATAAATTTGACCAATGACAAAGGGGAGGCTGTAGAGATGTAGCAAATTAAATGTTATATTTAAACAAAAAAAAAGAAAGAGCACAGGACCGCTGCTACCCATTTTGGTGCCCTATAGGCAGAAATGTTTGGTGGTGCGCATATAAAATAGTGCAGCGATGCGGGAGTATAGCCTAATAAACATTCTGGAAACTACACCAAAAGATATTTGAGAAAATGATTTGATTCAGATCTTATAGTTTTAGAGAACCTAGTTACTCTGTTCCACCCATGCAGTGTATCCCAGCATGCTTCACTCTCTGTGCGCTTTCTCTTTGTTCACTCAGTGCTGCACAGGCTCCAGACTCACTTTTTGTCAAGGTGTTTGAACTTATATTTTTGGATGAATTTGCCACATTTTGTCTGTTTAAGAATGGGGAGACTTTGCGTTGGATCTTTGGCTGCATTGGCACCAATTCCTGTAATTCTTCTATTTCATCGATATCATTCTAATTAATGTGGTGCGACTCTGAGCTCCTGATGTATGCATAGGAAGTGGTGGCACTAAAAAGCAATCCATAATAAATCACCTTTCTTCTGTGCTTCTGTTTTTGGAATGCAATGTTTTTGGAGCAGTACCAGACTGTCTGTGTATAAAATGCATGGAGTAAGTCTGATGACTAGCCACATGGCTGTGGTCATCAGCTGTGGTCATGAGTCATGCCAACGAGCCTCAGGTGACATGATGACCCTAGTGGTACGTCAGCTCAGGTCAATAGCCATGCAGTTTAATGAGACGAAACAAGATTTATTGTGAACAGGTCAGGGCAGGTATGGGTAAACTTTTTGATGCAAGGGCCACACCAGGTTTTTCAACTTGCCAGGTGGGCTGGATTAGTCATAGAAAATAGGGTTGTCAGCATTTAAAACAAGTACAATTCGCAAGTAGATCACATAAATACTTTTTCAGGCACAACGAAATAGCAGCAGGTGTGAATTATCTTTCTGCAGTGAAAACATTTCATTCACCCTTTTTAACCAACACATATCAGGCTAGGTCATGTTGTGGGGGTCGTATGTAGTTTAGTTTGCCCACCCCTGGAGTAGGGCTAATGCCATGTCCTACTCCTCCCTTCACGCCATGTACTAAAATGCATTTTCCAAACCAGAAGAACCTCAAAACTGAAAAAGGTTTCTTGAATGAGAGGAAAAATGTCATTTGACATTGTCCCCTTGGGGTAAGGTCATCTTCTAATTGACAGGTCATAAACCATATGCAGTGAAGGAGCCAAACATTGCACACGCCTTGGAGATACTGTATATATACGGTGGGGAAGTGAAAACCACCCGAATTTTAACCAGATGTGATCAGTGGTCATCCTTTAGTTATTGCCGCTGCCCTATCTCCTCTTTGCAGCAATGCCCTCACACACCGGCGACTGACCACCACTTGCTCTCTCTAAGTTCACCCGATGACAAATGAGTCCATGCCAGAAGACCGTCATTAATCATGCCAAGGAGATAAAACCCAAAATGGCACGGTATTCATAAGTGGCTGAAACATGCGGTTTCTATTGAGAACGGCATCAGTTGGAGTCATTACATTTTGGCCAGGCAGCCTCCCGGGATTGTTTCTTTATAAATACATGTTTATCAAAATGCATGTTATAAGCTACTCCCTCAAATTCTAAATGAAAGGATTCACTTTTTAATCACCGGAGGCAATGCAGAGGAAAGTTTGTTAGATATGGATGCACCACTTGTAGGGAATCTTTGTGAGAGAGCCGAAGCCTTATGAGTTTTAAGGCTTTCCGATGTCTTTGTTGTATAAGAAATGGACCTGTGGAGGAAGGCACAGCAGCCTTATGCTCGGAGAATCGGGGAGACTTGGCCTTTGAAGAGAGGCCAAATCCAAAATAACTGCTCAAGACGGTCTTTGTTGTGATGAAAGTGGTGAGGAGAGAGGGGTGCGGCGAGCCACAAATGAAGCCATCTTAAGTGACCAGTGTGGTGAAAGTCAGGCAGCTGTGAGGGGAGAGCAGGGAGCAGTGAGAGAGCGAGATTATCTACTGCAGTCAAAATGTGGAATGTGTAGGCTGGTATTGAGTGTCTTCAGGTGGTACTAATTTCAGACTTTGTTCATTATAATTAGAAATAATTTAAATACACCGCCCAGCCAAAAAAAAAAGTCGATTTGCTGCCGTTGGTCAGCTTTAGGTTTAGCAACAAAATGCTGATTACATGAACATCCTGTAATGTGTTCCTTCTACCCTGATGGTACAGGATTATTAAGATGACAATGCCAGGATTTATTGGGCTAACATTGAGAAAGAGTGGTTCAGGAGCATCACTATAGCTACTACTACACACTTAGCCACCAAAGAGTCCATAGCTTAACTCCACTGAGAATCGTTGGGATGTGCTGGACATGGCTTTGCACAGTGGTCACACTCTCCCATCATCAATACAAGATCTTGGTGAATAACTAATCCAACACTGCATGAAAATATATCTTTTAACACTGCAGAAGCTTAGTGAAACAATGCCACAGCTAATGGAGCAGTAATCAAAGCTAAAGGCAGTCCAAGGTGCGTGTAACAATTCGTTTTGTGGCCGGGCAGTGTAGTAGTGCTATGATAGGCAAAACATTGTTCACAAACAAAGCATTGCTGTATACATTAAGGCTGCATTGTGTTGATGCCTTCCACTAGTTGAGATTGTAGTAGCAGAGGGAGGAGGGAGGAAGGAAGAGCAGGGACTAATAGCAGTAAACCTGAACGACTGAGTGCACTGGAGGAGGGAGAGTACCAGGTCTGACCCAGTCCGACAGATGGCTCTAGAGGTCTTCAGGGAGCTATGACGGAGCTGCTGCCTGCCAATGGCTTCACTACAGCAATGTGGCTTCCAGCACGGACTCTCTCAGAATAGCAAACCAAACGTGCCATGGGTGTGGAGTCCCTGCCACACTAAACACACTGGCAACACCCCCCAAAGTGCAATAAAAGTAGGCTGATTGATGAGCGAGGATTCTCAATGTCCACCGAGGGACAGCTCAAGAAACACATCCACTGTCCCACGGCATCGCAAAGCATCAGCGTTTGGTCACAGGTCCATCTGTCCTACAGCTCGCATGGAGTGGTCGGTCCGCATCCATGTGGGGGTTGTGCGTGTAAGGTATAACCCAGGTGCTGTGTAGTCATAGATTAATAGAACATGTGTTTGTGTCACTGGAGAAAGTTTTAGTTTTACAAAATGAGAAGAATGTTTGTTGTCTTTTTGTAGTCTGCTTGCTGGGCCGGGAATGGGTGGGATTACTATATATCTGCAGAGAATCTACAGTGATATGAAGTTTAGATACAGTCTTCACCCACAACCTGCTTGCCCTGACTATTTTATTTTAATCGTCAAAGCAAATCCAGAGGTTCAAACACAATTCAATATGTTATTGAGTCAAGTAAACAGTGTAATACAAAGTCAAATCTTGCTCCCTCCTTTTGTAGGAGTTATGAGTGGAATGAATGATGGTGATGAAGAGCTGTGGATAAAAGCGCTCTCCTCACACTGTCAGACTGAAGCGTTTTACCCATAAATCCCGGTGTTTCTCTATGGGCAGGCTCCCTCCCCAACTCCACAATATATGGATCAAGGTCAAGGTAAAGCAGAAGTAGAAGATAGATTTGCTCTTACCTCAGATAAATTATGAAATTAGCCTGTCAGGAGGAGAAAAACATGATTTGGTAAGTTGACCCTCAGGGAATCCCACTAAGGTGTGGCAATTTGATCAAAACCATGTCATGCCAGATTTTGAACAATGGATTTGGAGCTTTTGGCTTTTTTTTTTTCTTCTTCTGGGTTTAGATATAAATATTAGATTTTATGAAGGCACAGAAATGGACTATATTATGGAAAACATTCAATAGACAAAAGTTAAGTGGAATGAGTTAACATTATTATAGTATATGAAACATGGCACCATTTAGGTAAGCTACTGTATACTTAAAGTGTGAAGAGTGACCAGAGCATAATGGGCAAAATGCAAGACAAAAACATACATTTATCAGTTTACCCATTTAAGAAGTAAGAATTGATTAAATATGACTTCAATAAATAATAATAAGTTCATAATTGGAAATTGAATATGGAAATTTATTTTAGTTGATTTTTTGTTGAACTAAATCTAGACAAAAACTGAAAGTTTGGCAAAAATATTGACTAAAGGTTTGTCAACAGACTAAGACGATATTAAAACAATATTAAAAATGGACACTTGTCAGGAGTAACACATGGCACCAACTTCTGTTTACTTTGTATTCTGTATCCGTAGACTCTGCAGCAGGTTATCAGTGACTGCTTTAGGTTCGAAAATCTAAATTTGAGATTCTGGTCACACACTTGTTCTAAGGTACTCTCAAATATTGCATTGGCCTATTGTTCTAACACTATCGGAGTGGCCAACGTTACATCACCTCAATACAGAGATCGCCTCAATAATAGTGCTTTGTTACGTACTTGTGGGATCAACGTTCTCGCACAGCTCGGTCTTGGCCTCGCCGTTGGGCCGGTCGCTTGTCTTGTGCGACAGTCTCGTGGACATGGTGGCGACCGTGACCACCGCTTTGAAGGAGCGCTTCCTCTTCTGCACGTTCAGCTCCGGGTGGAAGATGATGACGTAGACTTTGGGCATGTAGAGCATCCCCAAGGCCACGGACGCACTCAGGTTCATGGAGATGGTCAGCGTGGTGGTTTGGATGTACAGCTGCGGGGGTGAGGCGAGAAAAGAGGGTTAGTCGATGCTACTGTAACAAAAGCTACTAAACGACATCATCTACTGTAGATCTAAATAAAAAAGTTCTTTGATTTGAGTAAGTTAAAGAATTCTGCCAGTTTTTTTTTTTTGTCTCACTTTATATAATGCGTTCCACATGCATTAGGTGCTGATCACACTTTCCATCAAGGAGCCACTCACCCATTTGCACTCTCGATCTTACAGTGTTTACACTGGAGGCAAGGCGGGTTAATATTCACACTCAAGGACACAACAGTAGCAACCTACTACCGCTCCATTACTGTCACGCCATTTGAATTTCTGCCGCTCCAATAAAAGCATGCGTTATAGGCTAAGCCTCCAGCTGCTGCTCCAGACCACAAGCCTGGGTCAAGGATCTCAAGGAGCAGCCACATAGTTGCACACTACTCCTGATTTTTTTTTTTTTTTTAACCTGTTTCCTTGTACATAAGAGATGTCTTTATACAGTTTATACAGTATTACTACAGTTTGCAAACCTTTTTTTCCTTGTGTGATCCTGTCCTAAGAGCTGTTGTAGCAAGTAAATAGACTTAGACAGACTTTATTGATCCACAAGGGAAAATACGTTGTCACAGTAGCTCAAATAGTAATCTTAAAACAAAAATAACAATTTTAAAGTAACAATCCTAAATTAATTCCTAAATTTCTCCATTGTGAGATCAATAAAGAACTCTCTTTTCTTATCTCATTCCTGTTGATTCTACTCCAATCGCTTTTCTGTGAAAACCTGTCAAACCGGTCGTGTCAAAATCTACACGACAGCTTGAGATAGTTTTCCTTTGGGAGCAGCAAAACTCCCCGGCGAGGGCATGTGGGGACAAAAACATTGGGACTAAAATGTGTAGCTCTACCTGCTAAAAAAAACAGCTAATATTTGTATTTGCTAACACCACTGGCAACAAACATAGTCAGAAATATACATGCATGTTAACCTGGCCACACACTAGAGGATTTTTAGCCAGATTTTTCAGTCTTATCTAAATGTCTGTTCTTCGACCTGTACCACTGAATGCTTTGGTATAGCTGCTTTGTATAGAACACGAGGAGAAAAGCCTCCCCTTCCACTAGTCAGCTGTAACCGTAGTGAGTGATGGATGGATGTAATGGATCAATTAATATCCTCATTCTTCTTCTTAGTATTATTATTATTATTATTATTATACACCTCTAGCCCTGAACAACAGTCGACAGCTGGACCACTGCATGAATGTTTTATGTGCTATGTGTGTATATTGCATTTGCATCAGATGCTGTGGCCCTGTGAACCCAATAGCAGGCTGATATGAGGCGGGTGATTGCATAAAAGGGGCCCAGGCTGTGCTCTAATGGCCTGGCCCTTTTCACTGTGACTTTCCTCCAGCGCTGCCTCACAGTCTTTATGTGCTATGGCTGCTATGTGTTAGCACTGTGATGCATGTCATTTACACTCAGGACTTGGGGACCAGTAGGGCTGATGTGAGAAATATGGAGATCATGAACACGACTAGGTCATTTCTTTGAAGTATGCTTGGGATTTCCGGAAGAACATTCTCATAGCATTCGTTTTAAATGTATAAATTACTGAAACCTTTTTAACACTTCATTCACATTTTCTCCTGTTTTCGAGCTGCTGTCCCAAGTCTTTTCTAGCTCTGAAAACACACTTTTGTCAGTTTGCATTTTGTCAGACAGACAAAGATGTAGATGCTGCATTTTCTGGACAGTAATGGCCTATTGTGGCAGGCCCGATCTGATATCACCAAGTAATCAAGAGTCCAGGGCCAATGTCACAGTTGTTTGCCCAGGACCAATATTACATCCAGCCAATCAGGGGTGGAAATTTTGAGCTGTCATGACAAAAATTAAGTTTAGGAACAGGGAACGGTCTGCTGTAATTTTGGATGACTTGGTTTGTCTGAAAATATACCTTACCCTAAACCTAACCGTGAAGAGTTCTCTGTTCCTAAACTTAATTTTTGTCATGACATCTCGATTTTTCAAAGCAGACCGTCCCTCCCGAGCCGACTATCTAGCACAACTGACCCCTGATTGGCTGGCTGTAACATTGGTCCTGGCCAAACAACTTTGACATTGGCCCTGGACTCTTCATTACTTGGTGATATCAGATCCAGCATTGTGGCAGATGAAATGTGTTCCTCTGCGAGAAAATAAGTAAATAATTGTTTGCCTTTAAGTCAGAAGCTTCAGAAATGCTCCAATAACCATCAAATTGCAGAACATGTTTATGTTTTCAAATCCGGTGCAATTTCCTCCTCCACTCACCCTGTTGAGGACCAAACACCCTAGAAGGAATAACGAAGGCTCTGCCAACCATCCGTTCATCCAACCAATAATTCACTGGCTCTATTTCCCTTTTCCATCCATCAATCCATCCCCACATGGTAAGTACTGCCACATTCCCTCAAGCAATACCTGGTCAGCGTCGACACAGCACTTTTCTACCCGCTCAGCTAAGTCTGGTACAAGCTCTCTCATTGTCCAGGTCTTAACATTGGTGCCCAAGCATGGAAAAAGTCAATTGATATATGACAAGAAAACTCCAAAGCCACGCGGGTAGCCAATATGAGACAACACGGCAGCTAGAAACCAATTATCCTTGACATAAGCTCGACTAAGCACTATATAATTGGTGTACGGTGGATATAGAGAGGTATTGATTCTTTTGCTAGCTTGTAAGAAAGTCAACGTTTTTAATATCTCTCCAAATGTCAAGCTGTTTATATGCTTATTGCCGGTGATCAGTATAGACAAAACAACACCTCCTTCAGTGGCATACAGAGAGATCCGCCAGAATGAGCTCGACATCAGCCTGAGTAATGAAGTCGAAAGCAAATGGAAATTGGGTCTGGTTATCTCTGATTTGTTAGCAGCTGTTTGCTCCGCCGCCTCATAGGAGTCAGTGAGATGTGATGAGATGGCTCTAGGTGATGAGATGGCTCTAGGTGATGAGATGACATGGCAGATATGGCAATTGCACAGACAGTACCAGAGTGTTATTATAGAGATTAGGTTCCAGACAGTCTTATTTTTCCCCTTTCTTATTCTAACATGAAGGTGCTAAAGAACCTTTTTGTAGAAAGATTAGATAAGAAATGATGAGTGTGGTATATGTATAGGGTAACTATTTTTTAGATCCAAACACCTGTTGGTGGATGGTGCATGGCAGTAAGGGAAGATTTCTTTATGAGGAGAAAAAGCACAGGATACAAGAGGAATAAAGATGAAAATGTGTGACTTACGGCAAGGCGCTACAGGTGAGTAGGGAAAGCAAATGATTGATATCGACTTTTCCTGTAGATTAGTGACATGAATAAATAAAAAAAACAATGTATTGCAAGTTTTATTTCATTTAAGGGGAGACACTTAACCTGGCAGAGGCCGGATTGATGTGTGTAGTCTACACAATATCAATCTGGGAAGGCTCCCATTCAAACTCTTCCTACTCCCTTTCGAACATGTATATTTGGAAATGTATCTTCTATTTCTTTGCAGTTGTAATCTCTTTGAATTTATATGTTTCTTTTTATTGTTTGTGTACATAACATGTTCGAAATAAACAAACAAACTGTCAGTGAAAAGGAGGGACCCTGAGTACAATACTTTGAGCTGATTGGGTGACAATCCAGCTAGTACCCACCTTCCATAATGTGCTTTTAGCCAATCATAGTAGTGAGTCATGTGAGGTACGACAGACGCAATGTGCTGAAAACTATGGTTGGAAAAATAAAAGATTAAAAAAAAAAAAAAAAAAGTGTTGATATCCTCCGGCGCAGCCATGTTTGTTTTGTCCATGCAGCGTGCTATATATCATACCTATCTCACCCCCAGCCACACAGCAGGCATGTCGTTGATCCGAACCACTGCTGGTTACGAAATGGACCTATCAGTTGGAGTTGATGGATTTGTTCTGAGATTGAAAATTCAGATCTCAGGACAATTCATCTTTCAGCGCAAGGTTAGGAGACAATACAGGCAATTTTCTTGTTTTGGGCCAGTTTGCTCTCTTAACATAATGTATGTCACTTTTAAACAGATACAGTATATGGTACAATTAAGGCATGTAATTATTCCATGGATTCAACTTTTCTTTTCAACGGTATATGGGAAATTGTAACTTCAATGACCATTTTCTAAAAATGCATTTTTATCACATTGTGGCGACAACATTTCCACTTTAGTGGCTCCTGCAGACTGCCAACAATTCAAACCATTTTTGATGTTTTTTGCTGCACCACATAGTATTCTATGTAATAGCTATGGACACATACTATGGCTCTTTTGAAAGGTGAGACTCTAAGCTCTCAGGGGCTGAAAACCTTTTTTTTCT
Source organism: Lesueurigobius sanzi (assembly GCA_900303255.1). Taxonomy (NCBI): domain Eukaryota; kingdom Metazoa; phylum Chordata; class Actinopteri; order Gobiiformes; family Gobiidae; genus Lesueurigobius; species Lesueurigobius sanzi. The sequence goes on from OMNZ01080266.1 coordinate 35,119, forward strand.
TATGTGTCTCAGTTCCTGAGAAATCCCAAGATAAACAGATTTTTTCATCAAAAATCACTGTTTTTTTCTAGAAACAGAGATATCGCCCGTTTTATGAAATATGCGCCATTTGGTGATATATTGTTTTGTTGAAAGTGCTAGTGGTGCACGCAGGTATGTGCACGCGTGTGCGCTCAGAGACGTGCACATGCTCAGAGACGTGCACATGCTCAGAGACGTGCACATGCTCAGAGACGTGCACATGCTCAGAGTCGTGCACGCGCTCAGAGAACTTGGCACACCAGACATCGCGGTGCTGGAGGTGAGTACTTTCTTGGCTGCCTATGGCCTCGGCCATCACTACTACCTGTAGCTAGGCTATACCGGGTTTATTGGTCTTCTTGTACCTTGTAAAAACCAAGCCTGCCGGGGTCTACACTCGATGAACTGAACATTTATGTTTGATTATTGATCACGCCGCTCAAGGCTTCAGCGCATTGTTTTGTAAATGGGAATACGCGTGAGAGTTTGGGTGGGTTTCATCCATAAGTAAGAGAATAAAGGCGAAAGCCAAATCTCCATTATTTGTTTGTTAGTTATTTCAGTCCTGCTGGTATACAATTCCACCCACTACCATAAAAGTGCGCTGTAGCTTTATCGCCTTGGAAAAGACCGGTGACGTGTTACAAGTGTTTGGTTGGACAATGCAGCAATAACAGCCAAATGCTTCGTTGTGATTAATGAAATGATTCCAGATGAAAAGTCCATATGACTTTTCACCCGTTTTTGATCGTCATTGATTCCAGTTCTGTTCATCACAGAGCTCCCAAAATCACACACAAGGTGTGTTAGAGTGTCTAGTTTCATAAATAAAATTAAAAAAATTATAATTTTTCCGTATTTGGCACTGGGGGTGCTAAACGAGCTTTTTCATTTCTGGCACTCAATGCGTTAACAACATGAAGGTTTGTTCAGAGGGATTTTTCAATATTTCATTCCTAGCCTGATTTATTGTGGTTTGAACACAGATAAATCACAAATAACGAGTTTATTTTAAAACTAAGCATATTTAAAATCCCCTCTGAACAAATCTTTCTAACTTATACATCAACAAAATAAAACAATACATTAACCTTTTAAGCCCTAGGCCTTTTTCTCCAAAAATCATTTCTTTACATCATAGGTGTACATGGCTAATCTTGGTGTCCACACATTTGGTAGAGCTTAGAGATGACGATGGAAGTGAAATAAAAAATAAATGATGTTGTTTGATAATAAAATGAGGTTGCCATAGGTTTGAATGAATTTCTGCCTGAAAAAAAAACACACACATTT
>OMNZ01080296.1:0-12278 GCA_900303255.1 Lesueurigobius sanzi
CATTTACTGTATATACATACAAAAATGCCTATATTTTTGATGGCCAAATATACATAGAGGTTAGAACCAGGTGTAAATTTGTGATTTTATGTTGATAACATATTAGTTACACAGACGGGGATTTAACTAATTATTAGTGTTAAAAAAGCAGTAAAATTTCATGTTTTGCCTTGCCCCTAAGTATTGTGATTCTTTTTGTATCACGACAAAAGTGTATAATCCCAGTCCTAATGAATAATGGGCCTCATTCACCAAACAAACTTACGAACAAATTTGTTCTTAAGGTCGACTTAAGAACATTTTGGGCATTCAGAAAATTTGTTCTTAGCTGAAAGAGCTCTTCTGAAGAACAAATCCTAAGAACAGTCAGGAGGACTCTTACGCACAGAAAATCATCTCTCTTTAAGAACAGTTTAAGTTCGTCTTAAGAACGCTTCGTGAGTCAGACTTAAGTTTCTCTTAAGTTTCTCCTAAGTTGTACATAAGAACCTTTTCTTAAGAAAATATTCATGAATGAGGCCCAATGTTCGCTAATTTAAATTAAACAAAATTATGTTTTGTTGACTCTGGACACATTTGTCATTTGACCAATTTTTTGAAGTAGTTTAGCAAGTTTTCACAGCTGTAGGGTGTGAATAAAAAGAAATAAATATGAGAATTAATTGTCCATTAGTAAATAAACTATACAGATGTTTATTTTGTTTAAAGGCGAACCCAGACCTTAAGAGTTGCAACCAAATAATGGCACAAAGAAAAATGAACAAGGCTTAATTCTAAGAAAATATAACTTGGAGGACTTCTATTATTCAAAACTGATTCAGTTACATGCAAATACTATAATCCCCTGATGGCGTGACATTACGAGGAAGGAACAACCAATTTAATTTTAGCCAAGTGTCTTTTCATTTCGCACAAACTGAAAGCGCCCCAATTGGATCCCCTTTTCGGCCATTAATCTGATAGAGAGGTATCCAAGCGCTTGAGAATAATTGACTCATCTTCCTAAAAATAGCTCGAGAGTCATGAGAGCAGTGCCGGAGCAAGCATTTTGTTGTGGCGATTGAAAAGGGAGAGTTTGGCCTCTTCCCGTTGGCAGCTACTCACCTACAGTATCTCTCCTGCTGTGCGGCGGTTGCTAAGTAACGGGTCGGCCTATCCTTAGAAAAACTGGACATATCGCCACAATCTCGCCATTATGTAACCGCATCCAATATTCAGCGGAAGTCCACGTAACGCCCCCGTGCTTCTAAAAGGATAGCGGTGTAGGTGTGCAACTGGCTGGGGTGTAGATTGATTCATAACTCACAAGTCGAGAGGCCACAGAAGACAAGACAATACTGGGATACGACATAAGCACGGAGTTAAATAGAACTGAATTGAAGTCGCAATGTGTAACTATAATATAACTAAGACTGCGTAGCATAGGCTTTTTGGGTACATCAGTTGTCTGTTGGAGTGAGAGAGACTGGGCTGGTCAGGATTTCGAATTGACCTGGAGCGTCCTCTGGTGGCAGCAATGGGAATGAGAGTGAAAACAAGCTCTCACTTTCAGCTAATGGCATTTGAGAGCAGAAGATACAACGTATAACAATGGAGATATAGCCTGCGTGGCTAATGAAGTGCGGGCTAATGAAGCCTATTCATGCTAGCATGTGAACTGCTGCCATGTTGAATTCCAAATAGTATGTTCGAGTTACGTTCTCATGGCAACCACAGAGCAAGAAGGCACCTGATTGGACAGTTATTTTTTGTTGATATCTTAAATAGCGTTGAAAATATTAAAAGACAAAGAACAGGGCGGTGTAGCGCGTGGTAAGACGAGCACTTTAGGGTCATATTAACAACAATATTTACAATAAGGCATTAAAAAGGGGCCAAAAAATGTACATGGAAAGTCAACGGGAGCATCCGGGTCCCAGAGTCAACCCCTGTATGCAGACTGGCTTCACTGAGGACTAGCCAATTGTACCATCATTGTTATATGCTCCATGGAGCAGAACTGCTGGATTTCGGGCTTTAAAGGAGCCTATTATTGCCTGGCAAGCCAGAGTATAGCATGAATTGTATAGTCTGGGGTTGCACCATTGGGAAAGCTGAAGGTTGTGGGTGGAGCCAACAGTAGTTGTTGAAACTGCCTCTGCCGTGGTAGGTCAACGCTATGACCAATCAGAGCAACGAAGGATCTTCCTTGTTTTGCTATCTCACCGTCGTGCAGCCATGTCATCATCCAGCTAAGCCCGCCTCAATGATAAAAAAAAATAAACTTGCAAGACAGACAGAGCGTTGTGATTGGAGGCCAGATTCCTGGCCCAGCTACGAGCAGCTCCTATGGTGCGACGCTAGACCAACCCGCCAGGCAAAAAATATTTTTGGCCACTAGGGTGCATGTAGTTTACTAGGCTAGGCCTTGACACATTAGACCGCAATTTTCACTAAAGCGTAGTTAAAGTGATAGTCTGGAAGTTATCAAAAACAAGAGAATGAGGGACACTTTTTTGAAAAATAATCTAGCTCCTCCCCCTCCCTTCCTGATTGGTCGAATGTTTTCCAATCGCAAATGATTGCAAGCCAGCACAGGAAGTTCTTGTCATTGGTCAAAGCGACAGCCTGCAGGAACTCTGATTAGTTGCTGAGAAGGAGGGACTTCAGAAAAAATATAATAATAAATATTATTACTAAGGTTATGTAAAATTCAAGGCCAGGTGGTCGATTTTGCACATTTTATCAAAAAATTTTACATTTAGACTTCCAGACTTCACTTTAGCACTATTATACTCTAGATGTTTTCTGTGGTAATATTTATTATTTCACATCCTTATTGGACATTGGCACAGGAAGTGACATACTGGATGTAGAGGTAAACCAACCAAACATATTATACCAACTATTAGACCAATGAGAAATGAGTGCGTCCGAATTCTAGTCTAAAACTGTAAATAAAAATAACTTGTCCCAAAACTTTTTTCATTAAATTGTCACTTCACTTAAGAAAAACTAAGATTAATACTGAACACAGATACTATCCATCAAACTATGTCACCACACCCCAAAGCAGAGGTGGGCAAACTAAGGCCCGGGGGCCAAATACGGCCCGTTAATCCGGCCCACGGAACATGACAAAAGCCAATATGTACCGGCTTAAAACAACACCAGTGTTTTCATAACGCATTACTGCTTCCATTGTGTTGCTTTTGCTTTGTGTATTCAAGTGTCAAGACCTATTTTAAAATGTTACTTGTTTGAAACGGCCCAAACAGCAACCAGTCTGGCCCCCTGGCAAGTTCAAAAACTCAATGTAGCCCTTGCATCATGAAGTTTGTCCATACGCTAAGGGTTACTCCAAAAGACTCTTTATAATATGGAATCCTATGGGGACGTTACACTTGTCAAAAACAACTTCAAAGCCTGGCTCCAGAGAATATTATTGTTTGTAAAGATAAAGATATGATTCTTGTGGACAACATGGATGAACCGAATTGTCTCTGGTCAGTGAGCAAATACACAACTTTCTGTGCCACTGACTAACTAACTAAATGCTAGGTCATTTGAGAATGTAATAATGTAATGTAATTTGATCTAGGATGGTAATTCTTATGTATCATGCGTTCCTCAAAGTGTTGTGTGTGCGCATTAAATGAAAACTTAGTCCTCTGGCTTCTGTAATGACACCTTTAAAATTACTATTCTTTAGAAGTGAAGACAAAGAGCGAGCTTTTACCATTAGCGGTGCATCGCCAAACAGAGAATTTATGGCGGACATCTCGGCTACCTCACCATTAAAAGGTCCTGCATGCATTATTCAGCCTTTTTATACTACGTCGGACACCGCTGCCTTTCTTGTAGTAAAACTTGGAATAATGTATGTGTCTAGAAAACATCTTTAAGACATGGTTGTCATAAAGTCTGGATATAAAAAAGACGCCAGTGGAGGGAAGAAAAACAGTTTAAAACAAGTGAAAATGATGGTAAGGTCAGTCAGGGTTTTGTAATTATCACTTAGTTTAATGAGATAATGTTTTACTCCAGTGAGGGGGATAGTTTGTGAAGAAAGGTTGGTCAAAACAGCTTGAATTTTTACGCGCAAAACCAGAGCCGTTGATAAACTTTCTGGGCGCCGGGGCAAGAAGGGTTCACATACAGTATAGGCCCCCTTCTCCCATTTTCTGTTGTCGACGGCTCTGTGTGAACATTAGCGACAAAGGAAGTATGAACTCATGGCCCAATGCTACAGTATATTTGCACAATACAAGCTTTGGATATTCTCATTGTATTTCGTCTGATATACATTGATTGATCACATTGTTTTTTAGTGTTCAAAACCAAATAAACCAGGCTAGGGATTAGATATTGAAGAATCCTTCTGAACAAACCTTCAAAATATTGTTGAGTACAAGAATGGAAGGTTTAATTTAGTTTATTGTCTTATTCCAGTATTATTACTACTGTTTGCAAACCTTTTCTCTTCTTGATGGTACATTTCCTGACTTTTTGCACCCCCCTGTGTGATCCTGTCCTAAGAGCTGTTGTAACAAGTACATTTCTCCATCGTGAGATCAATAAAGAACCATCTTATCTTATCGTATAGTCTGTCTTTGAAACTAAGTCAGTTACATGCAAAGACAAGACAATAATAGTCTTTGTGTTGTGTCAATTTTTCAGCTTTGTTAGATTTTTTTATCTTATTCTATTTTCATGCATGCCCCTATAGTCTATTAATTCTTATATTTTTTCCATAGTTTATTATTTATCACAGGGTTTCTGCGTGGCATTAAAGAGCATTAAAAGTCATCAAATGAATTGTGTCAAAAATAAGGCCTTAAATGTCATTAAAAAGCATTTAATAGAATTCAAACTGGCATTAAATCAAAAGTTCTTGGAAAATGTTAAATAATGACATTGTTCAACTACTTTTACTGAAAATTAGGTTCTAGACAGTTTGCAGTTTTGGCAGAAATGATACGCTATTTCTGTTGAAAAGTTCTCCGTTCTATCAAGTTAGCTATTGAATATGGAAAATAATATTGAATACGCACCGATTTGTGGCATTAAAAATGTAGTATTTGGGCATTAAAATGGAATTAAAAAGCATTACATTTGACTTGCTGCTACCTGTAGAAACCCTGTATCATTATTACAAGTTCATGTTCCATGTTGCACGAGAACGCCGTAGAAAACTCCTAGTAATATGAGAAAAGTTACGATTTCCCGTATAGTTCTATGGAGAATTTGAACCAGTGCAATAAGTAGACTCCTTAATGTATTTTTTTCATTTCTAATTTCTTACTGTTCTGTTTTCTGTCCCTCCCGAAATGCAGGTTGTTTTCATTCCCCCCCTGTGCCCCTCAAACTACATCCAGTCATCCCTGTCTTCAGGATCAGCATCTGCCCACTGTGTTCTTAGACTTTGTGGTGCGCCCCGCTGATGGGGTCGTTATACTGCAGCTCTGAAGAAAGGAGAAATAAAAGTGTGAAAAGCATCAGACAGGATGTGGGGAGGCAGTTCACTTTCCCCCAGTTCAGGGGACTTTCAGCATTCTGTTACTGACTGTTTCTGGATGGTGAATTATGAAATAGGCCATTTTCCGTTGTGAGACAAATGTTTAGTGTTTTAGGAACAGAAGTCATGATCTCTTGGTTTGCCGTGAACTAGGGTGGCTCAAAAAGAGTTTTTTTTTTGGAAATGTCACCCTCCACTGGTTTTATTTTGTGGGTATTGGTGTATATATCACCCAGATTTTTTTTCAGAATTTAATAACCAATTTTGAGGGTTGCCATTTGCCAAAATATGCCAAATATAGCACAAAAAAAGGGAAAATTATGTGTTTTTTGGCACATATAAGTGAATATATTCTACTGAATTTCAGGATTTGAGTGCCTTACAGTGTAGGCCTCTCTCCCATAATATGATGTGTATGAGTTTGCGTCATCTCATTTTCCAAGCCAAAAACACACATTTCTCGCCTAAAAGCGTGGGGAAAAAACCCACTTAACAAAAAACTTGTTTATTCCATAATACTGAAAATTGACATAGATTCACACTTGAGACAATAACAAGTATCACAGATCTGATTAAGTACAAAACTGATGGTCATTGAACATTAGTTGTACATTTGTTGTACATTCAGACCGTTAGATAATGCCATTCAAGTCTGCCTCGTGGAGGCAAATGGCAAATGGATATATACACCAATACCCACAATATAAAAGCAGGGGAGGGTGACATCTCCAAAAAAAAACTCTTTTTGAGCCACCCTACTGTGAACTCGTACTTAAAGCCACACTGCACAACATTTTAATCAATAAGTACAATAAAATACAAGCATCTATGATACGTTTTTTTCAAGTGAAATAATTACCATAACTAGGTCCGCCTCAACTAAGGTCTGACTCATATCTTTGCAGGGACGCTGAGATCATCAATGTTTCCGTAGAAATTGCTGGTATTGTTTTAATGTACAGTATGGGGCGACAGCGGCACAGATGGTAGAGCGGGTCATCTCATGAAAGTCGAGGGTTTGAATCCCGGCTTCAGCAAGTGCACCCTGCCGTTGTGTCCTTGAGCAACATTCACCCACATTGCCTAGCGCTTTGGATGACTTGTGTCATAAGAAAGTGCTATACTAATACGATCCCCCTCCCCTCTGTGCAACACCTTCCTGTTGGCCAGTGTAGTGTAAAGACCACTTCCTGTCCACATTTAAGCATAAATTAAATGCAAAATAGCACTTAAAAAACAGAAGAAAAGTCAAGTGAAGTGTGTTTAATTAAAAAAAACAATGCTATGCTATGTAGCATCAAATTAGCATTAGCCTTTAGCTTCAGGGCTAAAAAACACAGAGGTCTCCTCAGGTGAAGTATTTACATCCGGCGTAAAGTTTTTTTTTCAAGTTGTAAGTGATTATCCACCAGCTGCATGTTTTCAGTTACGTACGGTTTAAATATTTATTTATTTCAACAAGACACGGACAAGAACAGGAAACAGTTGTTACGCTCGGAAGTTAGCAGGAAGTTGCCAAGAAACATTCCATGCACTGAGCCTATTGTTGCTCTTTGTGAGTAATGCTGCGTTCATGTGGACCTCGGGAACTGGGGACAACGTTATTCCCAGTGAGAAAACGCTCACACAACTGGGGGAAACAACTGGGGAACTGGGTCTAAGCAAACTTCTCAACTGCACCATTTATTGTTGAATATGCTTTTGGAAACTCTGCTACTTTCACTCCAGTTTACTGTGAGCTGTTGTTGTCCTCGGAGTAACATATTAGCAAGAGAAATGTCTGACATTAACGCTGGAAAAAATACATTTTTTGTGATATTTTATAAAATAAACAATTCAAAGTTTAGCTTTTGAAATGCTAACACCAAATGTAAATAATTAGCTCTATAAAACGCCAACTCTTGACCGATTTTATCTGGTGAAATCTAAATCTCCACTTTCCGACATACTGTTGAAAGCACATGAACACAAACCAACTGGGAACAACAATAGAAGCATTTAACCTGGAATGTCCTGAATTGTGTCACTGACATCAGAATTACCATATAACTCAGCAGAAGTAAAAATTAAAAATAAAAATCTCAGGTTTAAAAAACATAATAATAATAATGTAAATGCAACATCTATCTGTTTTATGTTTTACAATTGTTTTTATTCTTGAAAACCACATTGCGGAACATTCCAGATTATATTCTGCTATGTCACAAGATCAACTTGAACATGGCAATTCTATTTATAACCACAGGGATACCAAAACCTGCTGGTGAAGTTTCTAGGCCGGAGAAGAGGCATATACAAAATACACAATGGGCCTCATTCATGAAACAAACTTACGCACAAATTTGTTCTTAAGGCCGATTTCAGAATTTTTTGGCATTCACAAAATGTGTTCTTAGCTGAAAGAGTTCTTTTGAAAGAATGAATCCTAAGAACAGTCAGGAGGACATAAAATCTGTTTTTGAATCAGCATGAGTAACATTTTCCAAAAAAAAATTCTTTCTTTATTTTTTATTTTTTTAGCGATAGTAGGTCTGAATGAGACGTTCACAGGTGAGGGCTGCAGCTCGTTAGTGGCCACTCTGCTCTGGGCAGGATCAGACTTGTCATGATCAGAGGAGGGACTTTAGTCAAAATACAGGATGCTTTTTACAATCAGAGTAATGTTATTTAAAAAAAAATAGTAGCACACAAATATTAAATACTACAAAAAGTTACTCACATGTACTCGAGTAAATGTAAATGAGTACTGCCTCATGCCCATATATGGAAGTTTAAAGGACGTGTCTTTGTATTTCATTTATGTCAATATGTTAAATGTCCTGATAATGAGGGGAGTGGTGTTCTTAGTGTCTTCAAGAAGAGTTTTGTCTTCTTAAGAATGCTTTGTGAATCGGACCTAAGATTTTCCAGAAACTTCTTTAAGTTAAGAACATTTTTTAAAGAAAACATTCATGAATTATGCTCATTTCTCCTTCTTTTTTAGTTTTTCTTTGTTTTTCACCAATAAAAGCATAATGATATGAATGCACTTATTTTATTCTTTTTACTGGGTGAAAAGTTCAAAATGTGCTTTTTTTTCTCTCACTATTTCCTATATCAAAATAACCTTCCATCTATTCTAGCTTTTGTATAGAATATTAAAGGCATATATCATTTTTTTTTTAAAAGTTAGCTATTATTGAAAACATTGCTCATTGTTGTCTCTAACCGCCCACAAAAGCAAACAGCACCATGCAAAAACAAGATACTAAAGATTTGTCATCTTGATAGCTGTTGTTCCCCAACTCATACCTTCGCTATCTACCGTGCGAGGAAAAAAAAAAAAGCATTTCGTCGAGGAAGGAAACGGAGGAGGAGGTGAGAAAGCAGATGTCATGCTATAGCTATTTTTGTGCCAGGTACGAACCACTCATTAACCCTTTCCTCTCCCGCAGACATTCAAGCTAACGTGCAGCTGTCAAACGCTCTTCCCTCCGCCTCGGCCCACGTAATTAAGGCCCACAGCGATACAGCCAGAGATTACTACTCGGATTGAAAGTTGTTCGAGGAGAAAAGAGAAAGGATGGGCAATGTGAGATGTACAGATACAAAGTTATTCCAACAACTTTTACTCGACGACAGCGCGATTGGAGAAGGTCATCCGTCCATCTTGCCTCATGCCTCAATCTGGTTTCACTTCTCTGTTCACCGCGATAATCTGCTGTGCACTGTCAGACTGCAGAGAACTTCACTTCATTTAGACCCATGAGTTCCGTTTACGGAAGTTAAAATCCTGTTCAGAACTGCAGTAGAATTAGAAGATTCCAAACAGCTACTTGAAAATAGGTAAAAAGCATCAGCTGATAAAGTTTAGGATAAATCTTACATTTTACCATTTTAAATTGTGTTTTGTGGTTTTGAGCATGAGTCACCACACAGCTGTCGTACACAACCTATAGTTAATGGCAGAGGGAGTTGCTCAAAGTACTTCCCCGGGGCCAAATACTCAGTGTTTGTTGGCCCTCAGGCCTTTGAGTTGGGACTTATCAGGTTTAAAGTTCTACACAATTATCACCACGAAAAGTAAGATTTTAGCATGAGACACAGCTGGTGTTTCGGTTCCAAGCCTGTAGTGCTTCAATATATGGCCCCTGTTGAAAAAGGTTTGACACCCTTGGTCTGGGAATTACAATTTTTAAGGGAATTTTTCCTTCTGGATCCCAGTGCGAGGTTCAAGGTGGGGCAGGACTGTGGAGCTCTACAAAACATCTATCTCTTTGCATCAAGTTTACAATAGTCAAGTAGATACTCTAAATCCAAGCATTTTCCAAAAATATTTTTTTTCAAATTTCAAAGCAAACAGTTGGACCCCAAATACCTACTTACTAAAATGTATGTAGGTATGTAGAAAAATATACGTAATTTAAAACAGGGGGTATTATGCTTTTAAGGTTAAGGGTTAAAGCAGTGTTTCTGCCCCCTGGGCCAGGGGGGGCACGTGTGATCCCGAGGAACTTTTTGCTTTTTTATATTCAACAGTGATGGAAAGAAAGCTGGAGAGAGACTGAGATAATGACACAAACAAAAGTCTCCCGAAAGCTAAGACGAGGAAATATGAGGAAGTGCTTCACTTGGCTTCACTGTGACTACGGCCTGATTAGGGCAAATCTGTCCATATCCACAAACTTTCTGTACAAAATCCACTATGAGTCGCCCATATGCGTATTTATGCAGCACCAGAGCCGTCACATGGAGGGGGGGCGCGAAATGTTTCCTTCTTCCCAAGGGGGGCGCAACAGAAAATAATTGAGAAACACTGGGTTAGAAGAAGAATAGCATGCAGGAACCCATCTCCAGATGTGGAGCCAGGCTAACGGTCAGGATCACCTGGCAGGAGGATTTTACCTAATGCGCATGTTTTGGATTGATGAAGGAAACCGGAGCACCCAGAGGAAACCCATCCAGAAACAGGCAGAAGCATGTCAACACAGACAGGCCTAGAATTGAACCCAGGACCTTTTTGCTGTGAGGCAAGAGTGCTATCCACTCAGCCACCGTGCATGTATTTGGCAATAATCTCAAAAACATCTCATTCTTTCACACTTTGTTGGTTAGAACATGCTACATTGATATAAAACTACTAGCACAAAGTCTGCTGTAGTTTCACTTCCTGATTCTCCGAGTGAACTCTTGTGAAGCACCTCCCACCCCCCTCCTCCCGCTCGCTGCTCAGCTGTCGACAGAAAAAAAGAAGTGCTGGCGCAGTGAAGCTCTGTCGGTTGTTTTCTAAAGGATAAAGCTTTGCCAGAGATCGACAGGAAAGTGTAGCATTTCCTGGATATGTAGGGCCTCACGAGAAACTTTGGGAAAAAGGAGGAGCGCTGCAGAGGAGCTGCTGCTGTGCTACTAAAAATATCCTCTGGGGAAAGATTCAGAGATTACTCAAACATGCGCGAGAGGCTCAAAACACAAATCCATGTTTTTGATGATTGTAACATGCTTAAAAGCTCTAGAACTTAAAACGTAATATTAAACATAAGTCAAAAACAGTCAAAAATGTTCCACCGAGAAACATGACACAACAAACACAACTACATTTTACTCATGCTCAACTCGTCAGCACTAAGTTGCTTGCTTTGGCCAACTCTTCACTGTTTACATGTACATCATAGGAGACAGTGGTTGTGCCTTAGGGCTACCAATCAGACAGATGACATCATTTGTAGCTTGTCATCAGCCAGTTTGCTCGTGTGTGATTGAGCGAAGTGTCCGAGAGGAGTTTAGCTGCTCCAGCTGCAGTAAGGAACGACCATGCCGCTGCTTATGAGCGATGGAGTGGAAGAGGAGAAGAGGAGGAGGAGAGGAGGAACTGTTTGAACAAATGAAGCCAGTGAGAAACAGGTGGCAAGTGTTTACAAATCAATAATGTTAGATTACAAAAAATGTGGCCCATTCAGATCTTTACCCAACCAAACAGACTTATACAACGCCTCTAATTGTATTGTTTTCTTTATATTATTCTCTCTAAATTTCATTGATTTATTACTTTTTGCGAGTCGGGAGGCCGAGGAAAGGGTGAAATGTTGTTTATTAGACATTTCTTACTTTTTCTTTACTGTTTCAAACATTGGACTGCACTGAAATGGAGCCATGATCGATGTTGTTCCTTATGAGGAGCTTAAATTTCAAAACATTCATTAAAAAAACAACAGTATTGGTGGCTTTAAGATATTATTATTAGACGAGATGGTGCTAGGATAGTTACGTCACAACTCTGTACTGTGATGTACAGTTGAAACCAGAAGTTTACATACACTAAAAAAAGACACATACACAGTTTTTTTGTCATTGTTTGACATGAAATCAAAATAAACGTTTCCTGTTTTAGGTCAACCAGGATAACCAAAATTATTTCTATTTGCTAAATGCCAGAATAATAACAGATCATTTTTTATACAATTTTTTATTATTTTCTTGAAAGTCATACGTTTACATACACTAAGATTACTGTGACATTAAACTATTTGGGAAAGCCAAGATGATGATGGCATGGCGTGGGAAGCTTCTGATTTATTGACAACATATGAGTTTATTTGAGTCACACCTGTGGATGTATTTTAAGGCACACCTGAACCTCACTGCTTCTTTGTGAAACATCATGGGAAAGTTAAAAGAAATCAGCCAAGGCCTCTGGAAGAGGATTGTGGACTTGCACAAATCTGGTTCATTCTTGGGTGCAATTTCTAGACGCCTAAAGGTGCCACATTCGTCTGTTCAGACTATTATACGCAAGTATAAACAC